>PVLA01005720.1:0-139594 GCA_004027455.1 Hydrochoerus hydrochaeris
GTGCATTGGTGTTATTTCCACATGGACCTTTTACCTGTGGAGTATGCTTTTATGGTATGGTTGGGCACCAGGACAATTTGTTTGGAGAGTTGTGTATACTGTTGCTTTTCTCTGTGTCAGAAGGTGATGATACAACAAATACAGGAACAATTAATTTTTTAGCTAGGGGACAGTGAAGAGACAAAAGCATATTCAGAAATTTTTTCTTTTCTTTTTTGGGGTGTGTGGATAGTGTCAGAGGTATTTTTGTTATAGCTGCAGCAAAATACTAAGACATACGGAATGTTGCGTCTCCAACTAAATGGAAAATCACTGGATTCCTAAGTTTGTGCTGGCTACATTGACAAGGGAGTGAACAGTGAAGATCTTTGTTTAAGCCAGGAAAGACAATTTTCACCTATTCTTTCACAGTGGGACAGTTCTGGATCCATGATTTTTCTTAGTCTGCCTGGCATTTATCACTGACATGAACTGAATGGTGTGCTCTCTTGGGATAGAGTAAGGTCAACTTCAAAAACAACAATTTTAGGGCTATTAGAACTCACCAAGTTTATGTTTGTGTAAACTTGTAGTTGCTAACAATTCTTTCTTCCCCCATCTCTTCTAATACCTGCCAGGAAATTCTCACTTTAACCTCAAATCATTTCTAATGGTGTTGTTTCTTTTAATTAGATTGTAGGCACAGAGTTAACTTAATCACTCTTCTTAGCTCATTTTTTGGGGGGAGGTATCAGGAATTGAACTCAGGGCCATTCATTCGCCAGGCAGGCACTGTGCTACTGAGCTACATCCCCAATCCCCATTCTTCTTAGTTCAGAGCACGTTGCCATCACTGACTGATGCAAAGACCTACCCTTGATTTCTTTTCTTTTTGTTTCATGTCCCCTGATCACTGTTCTGATTCCCTTCTTTTCCTTAGCATTTACTCTGGTGTCTTTGATGAATTGTTTTAAATATGTGTGTATCATTGTTAATTCTGTGCCTTCTTTTTCTTTCTTTTTTTTTTTGCCTGTGAATGTGTTTTTAATTTACACCATAGTATTACATTATAAATTTGTTCTGTTCCTTACTTTGATATCTTAGCTCTATCTAAGTGGCTAATGTAAATGTAGCATAAATGCTTGGTGAGGCTGCAACTGACTCCTTAAATTTCAATGTCAGCAACACTATAGTTTTTTGCACTTGTGCCACATTTGTGTAGGTTGGCTTGGCTCTTCAAAATTATGATGCTTATTAGAACTTCCACTAAATCTTATTGATTAATAAAGAACAGCATATATTACTATAGCAAATCTATTTTATATATTGTGCTAACTTCAACATAAATGGTTTTGTTTGTAATTATGTATAACTTGTCCAAAGACTGTGTTTTAGAATGAGTCCATAGGATTCATCATTGTACTAAAGTGCTTCACGGTATCAAACATTTAAAAACTTCTAGTCTAGATATTTGTCCTTGATAATTTTATGTGTGACTGATCTCTTTTTCATTTGCTCTTCTCTTCTCCCTTGGCTTCCCACCCTATTTTCTTTTCCCTCTTTTCATGCATTTTCTCCCCTGCCTCTTTCCCTTCCTTTCTTCCTTCCTCCCTTCTTTCATTTGTTCATTCATTTGTTCCTTCTTTTTTTTTTCATTTTTACTTTAGACTTTTAACCTATGGCCTTTCATCTTTCTTTAATTTTTGGACACTTTTAGTAATCCTTGCTTCTGCTATTTTCTTCCATTGTTCTCTTCTCTGAAGTGCTTGTTAAAAAGATATCATTTGTATATTCCACATATCTTAACTGTTGTACATTACACCCTTTTTCTTTCCTAGTGCTTTAGGGAGAATTCCTCGAGCTTAATTTCACTCTATCATTCTTTGTATCCACTCTTTTATTTATTCTATCTGTGGAGTTGTTTCAGCTTTATGTTTTTCATATCTATTATTTCTATTTTGGTCTTTTTGAGAACTCTTTGTTCTTATTTAATGTTACCAGTCTTGTCTGTTTTCAAGTTTAGGACATCTATATTGCTTAATTTTACTTTATTTCTATTTTCCATTAGTTCTGATTTATCCAACATGGGTTATTTGGTATAATGCCTCACAGCCACTGTTCCCTTGAGCCCTACGACTCTTCTGCTCTTTCAGGTGTTGGTCAAACAGGAGAGAAGCCAAAGCCAGATTCTAGCCTTTATCTCATCTTACAGTGTAAGCAGAGGAGGGTGATGCTGCACCCCAGAATAGATAGTTCTAGACTCAAGCTTTGGATCTATTGCTCCTTTATTCTGTGTCTCTCTCTAAGCCTGTTCTCTTTTTATGACTTTTCTACATGGTTGTCAAATTATAAGTTTGCTAAGTCCTATGTCCAGGCTATGAATGACAAAGGGGAATTGGAGGACCCACTTGGATTGGCCAATGAGGCTAATCTCCAACCACAGGTCAGCCCTCAGCTTTGTCCTTGGGCTGTCCTGTGACTGCAACAGAGAGGTAGGCTGCTTTTCTGGTTTAATGGTAAGAGAGTAAGTAGTTTACAGAGTGACAAAAACGCAGCTTATATGCACAGCCTCAGCCTCTATGCTCATTTTTTTTTTCACTTTGTTATTGCTAATTTCTTTCTGCCAAGAATTTCTTCAGTGTCTTTGTATTAGGCTTTCAAATGCATACACTTTTCCTTTCCTTTATGACTTCTTTAGCATTAGGCAAAGGAAAGACTTCAATAGCTTTTGCATGCTGGAAGAAGTACCTTTCATGTTAAGACATAATAATCATTTTATATGAGCACATTTCACAGAATTCCTGAGATGTGTGTGTCAACACATGAAAAATCTTAGCAAGTGATTCTTTTTCTAAGAAATTTCTCTTATTACATGAAAACTATATAAATATAAATAACCTCTGAGGGAAGTAGACCTATCTTATAAAAATGGGTACTGGGGTTCTAAAATGTCTCTCAACTGTCAAGAATATCCTAATCCCCAGTTTCCTACCATCCTCCTCCTCTGTGATGAGTCAACAGCTCAGTTTTCTATTGTTTCCTGTCACCAAGCTAAGAGATTCTTTAATTTTCTTGCAAGAGCACAGACCCGTGTAGATATCAAGTCAAACAAACCTGTGAGGGATAAGACTAACTTCACTGTCTTTCTATACTTTCTTTAAATAATGCTGACATGGTTTCCTGCATATTTTATGAGCATTATATTTATTAAGTAGAATTTTGAGCTCTCTATATAGCAGAACTTATGAAGAAAACATTTGTGAACCAAACTTGTCATTTGGTTTCGGATACCTTTTTTATATTTTTTTTCCTTTTATCTCCTATATGGTTGCATATGGTTCATCACATCAAATATCTGCTCCAGTACAATTGGTAACTCAGCTTTTCCTTTCCCTAGCATAGATTATTTAG
Organism: Hydrochoerus hydrochaeris; assembly: GCA_004027455.1. Classification (NCBI taxonomy): domain Eukaryota; kingdom Metazoa; phylum Chordata; class Mammalia; order Rodentia; family Hydrochaeridae; genus Hydrochoerus; species Hydrochoerus hydrochaeris. The sequence continues at coordinate 3,391 of PVLA01005720.1, forward strand.
AAAGACTATTCCCTCCTTACTTTCCTCAGATAGTTTTGTAATGAAGTACCTACTTTGGAAGATATTTTATTTTTAATGATTGATGACATTTAAGTTATGTAGGCGGAATCAAAGAAAAAACTACATCCTATTTCAAGAAAGCAAATTTCCCCAATCAACAGAGCTATGACTTTGGAGGGTATAAAAGCACCAGAAATGCTGTGCTGAGTTAGACCAGACCACACTGATGTATGCTTCTTGGTACTACAACTATAACAGAGATGGAAGTGGCACTTGGTGGATAAATGTGGGAAGGATGTGCCCTGCTGACAATGTAAATAGCTCTAATTTCTACTCAATGACATGTTGAAACCATCATCCAAGCTTATAGCTAAGTCCTTCTTGGGCCTACTTTTATTTTCAAGTCTGCATCAGTTCTCAAAATAAAGTTTCATGTTTTCTACCTGCTATGTAAAGTAGTGCCCTCATTTGTTTATTAAAGCCACCTTCTTCAAACTTTGAGGGATGCCTCAAATTCTAATATTCCTGCATTTGGAGAAACAATTTTACTTCTGTAACCCTCTGTGTCTTTTAAAATATTTAATACTTCCATAAATGATTGATATTTCTAGACTATTTCAGTTAAAAGAGTGATTGAACAAAGCAATCAGTGTTTATGTAAATAATTTCTATATTTCAGAAGTTTTATTCAAACTCCAGAAATATTTGTATAACATCTGGTCTTGAAACCATTTTTAAAAAGATTTCATCCATGAGTTAGAAAAAGGAAGTGCCAAAGTGAATTGATGCCTAATAAGTTGTCATTTGTCTATGAAGTAGAGGAACAGGAAAACCCAATTCGGTAAACATGCGTTGAGCATCTACAAGTTACCAGTATCTTTTTATATCATGGAGAGCAAAGGTTAAATTAAAAGTCCCTTCTTCCATGCCTAAAGGAGTATTTGATGACAGTAGTCATGAACTCCTCTGCTTTGAGAAAGGAACAAGATGGACTTTGCAGAAAAGGAGACACCTGAGAAGAAGTAGGAGTTACAATGGATGAGAAGTGTCCCTGGAGACAGACATCTTTTACAGAGCTTGGAACTTAAGGGCAGATGAATCAGGGAGTAATTTGAACTAGTTGGAGCCTAACTAGTCTTTTTCTTGCTGGATTGGTAGCAGCAAGAAGATAGAATGCACTGCAGATGGGGATAGTGGTTGGGTCCTGAGAAAGAGAATTAGGCATACTCTTTCCATAGCCTTTACAAAACTGGAAATCTGGATCATGAAGATGATGGATTTTCTTTAAAGCTTCCAAATGCCAGGCTGCCAAGCATAGTTTTCTTGCAGAAACTGTGATGAGCAGTGTTGTTGCTAGTTCACTTGATTTTGTTTCTGGATCTCTGCTGCCTTCAAGGTACTGTCAGTGGAGATGATGGGCAGTCATCTGATCATTGCCATCTGAACTTCCAGGTCTCCTGTACCTGGTCTTCACCTCCACTGTACCACTGGCTCCCCCTGAATGCAGAGTCTATGTTTCATGATTTTTTGTATGCATATATTGATCTTCACTATTAAATATGTTTTGTTTTGCAAACTTAAAATATTTTAGTATTTACTTAGCATTTATATATGTTCATACAATTCAGATAATTGCCATTTTTAATTGAATTTAAATAATATTTTATGATGATCTATTTTGTGCCAGGTGCTGTTGACACAAAATGAATGAATCCTTTAAATAATCAAATGTAGCAGGAGAAATGGGCCAAACTGAATTAAGAAGTTTGATGCTTCTTTAAATTGATAGTCACTAACCTCAAACTGCCTGAGAGTCCTGTGTTTCTCAATTAATTTGCTGCACTGTATTACACAGTGACTCCTTCAAATTACTACTCTTCCAATCTCTTCTCTCAATAAATTTTTCTACTACTTCACGGAGAAAAATAGAAGATTTCTGACTGAACCATTTCAAATTATACCAAACTTGTAAGCCAGTCTGCAGCCTAACTCAGTAGGTATCCTTCCTGTGTAGGCTCCAGCTATGATCTGGATTGAATATTCTCCTTTATTCTCATAGTCCCTCTGCTAACAGTTTTCTTAGCCAGTGAATTTCTCTCTTTACAATATTTCTGATTGCTAGGGACAGCATGATTGGACTTTTACCACGTTTGCATCGCACTTAGATTAGATGTAACTTCTTGCCCACAGAAGCGCTTCTAATAGCTATGAAATATGTCTTTCCCAAGGACTATAAATAAAGTGAGCCTCACACTTCATTAATGAATCCTCCCTCTTAATGTCCCAAGTGATGCAAATGCTAAAGATATAGTATTTCACAGCAGGTTGTGCGACCTTTTATGTAATATACCCTTTAAGTAAGTGGGTTATGGTCTTGTGATTAATGTTGCTTGATGTTCACACTGAGAAAATTGGGAGGGTGTTAACTGCCTTAAGAAACCCAAAAGCTTTTAGGAGATTTTTGTGCTTCATGCACATACCATCAACTCTATGAATGGAATGCCCATAATTTAATTTTCACTGACAAATAGTGGCTAAGAACATAATAGAGTTAAGAACATAAGTAGCACACAGAAGTTGAACTTTAGTTCTATGAAACATGTCTGAAAAATAATTTTAGTCATGATTTTCTTTTTTTGGTAAATTTCCTCGGGAATCTTTTAATTATTTTCTCCAAGTGTCATAAGATGTGCTTCTAATGTAAAGAAATCATTTCTGGCTCATAATACCAGCACTCATTTGTAAAAAGAGCTCAAAGGAAATTTGCAAAGGAAGAAGCCACCTGAAGACACTTTAAACCATTTTTCCTATGGGATCAGTTACTGATTAAGACGGAGTTTGAATATGGAGAAAAAACTGAAGTGAGATCAGCTAGTACGTGGGTTCTTATGGAATTTACAATCCAGCTCAAGTGTCTTTCCAAGCAGAATGAAGTTATTAATCAGGTTTGTAGAATGTTTCCATTGTTACAGTTATATTTAGATTTTAGGGTAAACTGTGCCCAGTGTTTTCTTGTTTTGTGACTCATTTGGCCTCTGTGCTCTGTCTTGCCACTGCCTGTTATCATCATCACTGCTGCATCATCATCTTTGCCATATTCTGTATTTTCGCTGTGTCAAGGGTTTATCTGTATACATTTAAACCAGGCCCTGCAAAGTAAGTATTAACTTGAGATTAATTCATTTTCTACTGAATAAGTTATAAAACCCACCCAGGAACTTAGGTCTGAATAACTTAAATCGTCTACTCTATGCCTTTTTTTTCTCCTCCATGTATCCTGCCGGCTACCCCTGTTTCTGTAGCTTCTATATATCTCTGTTCACTTTTTCCCTAATGTGACAGGAAATAGAGGTGAGATAGCAGATTCTCTATCCTCAAGATTAAAAATAAACTTGAAAATTCAACAATTAGCAGTTGGGAAAAAGTAAGGATAATTTTAGTGGCCTAGGAATATCTAATATTAAAAATTATTTTTTATTTAACAGACAGAATTCAAAGTCTTAAGAGTATAAAGAAAGACACCTGTAAAACTTCAAAATATAAAATGCAATTTACATTTAATGCCACCAAAAGAATAAAAGTATAGCATCTGGCTTTCTAAAAACCTCTCAAGGTAAATAATATCCCTTCTTTAGAGTTATAATCTGTAAGCTAAATGGAAGCAGCTTTTTTCCCTGTGTACTTGTTGGCCTTTGTATCACACTGAAGTCTTTGCTGTGAGATGCTCTTGTAAACACACGTGCTCAGCTTTTGATAAGCTTCTATATGTATTTCTTAAAAGCCTAAGAGAGAACCATAGACTCAAGAGACTTGAGGACTATTTGGTGATGCAGTGAATGGCACACATTTCAGTGTGCCTGAACACCCGTCAGGTCACCTGATACAGAGTTAAAAATGTTGTTTTTGTGACTTTCAAGCTTCCATAATTATGTTTTAGGATGTTTTTCTTTTACAATTTAAGTACATCTCTGGAAGAAATCAGAGATCTTTGGATAGAACTGCCCATAAGAGATCTGGAGGAGAGATAAAGCACTCTACACTTGAAAGTGGGAGATTTGCTGGAAGTGGTTGATGCTTAGATGCAAGGGGAAGCGTGGCCTGTGAATGGTTGAGTTTATCATAGAAATGTGTAAGATGTGATTTTTCTCTGAGGAGGCCAAAGCTGGAGAAGGATCTGGGATAGTACATGCTTAAGAAAAAATATAGACCCTCCAGCCCAAGCAGAGAGACCTTTAGGATAAAGTCCCCAATGTAGCCCTAAGAGACCTGACTTCCCACAGACCTGTGTCTCAAGGAGCCGGGTGGCAGGACATTCAGCAATGCTAGCACAGTATTTTTCCAAGGAAAAGTTAGCATGTTATTTTTCTAAGGAAAGAAACCTGCTTCATTTTTGCCAAAACTGTGGTATGCATTGATTGTAACGTTCACCACATAAAAATTGGGGAAATCCCCACACTTTGTTAAGGTAGCATTTTATAGTGCTAAACTCATGGTGAAGGGCCTCCTGTTTTGGACATAGGACCTGCTTACTTTAGGCATGAAATACAGTCATATCTGAGGGTTTCTGTAATTCTGGACACTGTGAAGCCAACCAAAGAGAAAACTGGGAATGACTGAGTCCATACTGTGTGATGAGACAACTCTGTTTCATCATTTTCAGGGGTGTGTTTTGGATGTTTGCAATCTTTTTAGTTTTGCAGTTACTCCATTTGTAGAGTGGGCATAAATAATAGTTTGTTATTTTTGTTGTTGGGTGAAAGGGGTAGAGTGCTAGGACTAGCATGGCACACCAACACTGGTCTTAAGAGAACTGGTAGAGCTCTGACTTCCATTTTCAGTTGTTTCCCATTGACACGTTGCCATCTACTGATTTTGTCTTCTTTTCTGCCTGGTTCATTCTGGTTCCCAGCTCAGCTGAGGACTCCTGTATACCCATGCACTTCTCTCCCACTCCCTGGCTTCAGGAACCTTTGTGGTTCCCAAGTAGCATTGGTCTCACAATGCTTCCAATGCTAAATACAGATTTTTCAGCAGTTATTTCTGAAAGATGATTTGTTTTCTCTCATCTGAGTCTTCCATTTTATGGTTGCCTTCTTTCCTATTTCACTGAGTGAATGAAAAAAAAAGTTTTGTTTAATATATATTTTCAACTTTTAAATACATGTTATTATTTTTCTTTAAGATATGCAGTGTAATTATTAGTATGTTTGCAGTATATAATGACTACATTCATTGTGAGGATTTAGAACATATTCATTCCTTTTATTTCCCCTTCCCCTCTACTCCCTCTGTTTCTTGGTTGAAGACATAGAGCATAATGTCAAGCCATCTCTCTGTATCTATCTATCTATCTATCTATCTATCTATCTATCTATCTATCTTTACTATAGTGAAACAAATGAGCCTACCTGTCATCTCACATAATTACATTCTTTGTTTTTGTGGTGAGAAGGGATAAAATCTATTCATTTAACACTGATAGTATCATCTAGAGTTCTCATGGTGTAGAACTCTAGGCTAGACAGCTGGGCTCATTCATTCTATATTCATGGCATAATAAAAATATGGTGAATATTTAACTAAACATAAGAAAAATTTATTATGATAAAAGTCATATTACCATTACTCTCCCCCTAAATAGTCCTTCTCAGTTTGAACACACTTATCCTTTTGTTCTTGACACTTTGGAAGCATTTTTGAAGTCCTTTCACCAGTGTCTTTATGCCTCATGGATGTCTTAAATTGATTTTAAAAATTGTCAAAAATTTATGTCAACTAAAAACATTACAGTATGTCCTCAGCCACCATATTCAGAGTCCTGGTACTTTGCAACTTCTGGCTCTTACCTAAAGTCAAATTGATCATAGAAGGTAAAAGTTTTGAATTAATTCTGGGCATTGAGGTAGCCATGACAGTACAATTAAAGACACTTACAAAAGATGTTGTAGTCTGGCTTTATAAGGGAAAAGATTTAATACAGGGCATATCATTTATAGGGTCATTTTATAATATTCACCAAAAGAATCAGATTCCAAAGAATGCAGGAACTCTGTCCACAAACTAGAGATACAAAGAATTCAGCTGAGGATCCGTATCTCATGACAATGTCCTCCACAAGTCCAAGTGAAGACCTACAGCCCATGAGAATGCCCCCACAAGTCAAACTGGAGGCTAGCACCTACAACAATGTCTCATGCAAGTCTGTATCAAGGATCTGCACTGGGAAGGCTCAAAGGTCAGTGGTAGAATCTAGATATCTGTGCCAGTGGGATGAAAGATCTGTGCCAGCAGGCTGAGGAATCTGCTCTGGAGCCAGGAAGTGATACTCAAAGTTAGGACTTCTAGTCATCCTCAGCAATAGCGAGGACCTGAGCTCCTCTGATCATGAGAACAGCTGAGGTTATATCAGGAAAAAGAAGCACAACAAGCTTCTCCAGGAGAATTAGCAGCACACCATCTTCCTCTCTAGCTCTCTTTTTATGTTGTTGGGAACAATCCTCAGGTAGGCCTTCCATACCCAGCCCTGTGCTGATTCAATTCAGCTGGGTACTACAAGTACCCCATCCATTAATCTACCACAGAAGACTTTCAGAAAATGGCAAGGATGCTAGGTTAAGTGTATTTGAAGTAAGGGGGAATATCTTGAGGGAGATTAATGATGATATTGTATGTCTTTACTGCAATATATGTTTTTAAATTTAAGCACTCACTATAGTTTTTGATCATATTGCTTGTCTCCTACTTCATATTTTCTGAGCTACACATATCTATTTCCCTATAAAGCCTCCAATAATTACTGCATTACTCTTGGGCTGTGTTTGATTTTTTCTTTTTTAGATTTCACATATAAGTGAGATCATTCAATATCTTTCCAAGCATGTTATGACTTATATCTACAAGTCCTTTCAAAGTGTTAAGCATTCATAGGCAAGGCTTTTGGGAGGTGACTGAAACATGAGTGTGTGATACTGGATTAGTCTCCTGATGTTGGGAAATGGAACTTGGTGGGAAGAGGTGGGTCACTATGGTCTTGACCTGGAATAAATATAAATATATATATTCCCCACTCCTTGATTGCTGATACTTCCTGCATATTTTGCTATAAGCTCTTGTTTCTTGTCTGCCATGGTACCCTGTCTTGGAGCCAGACTGAAATCACTACAGACTGTGAGCCAAAATTTCCTACTTTAAATTGTGGATGTCAATATTTTGTTTCATCAACAAGAAAGTAAGACAGAACATAATATCCTCCTGGTTTATTTATGATGTGATAAATAACAAGATATTATTCTCTCTCTCTCTCTCTCTCTCTCTCTCTATATATATATATATATATATATATATATATATATATATATATTTCTTTCAGTTTCTTTACCCATTCTTGTGTCCAGGAACCTTAGATTGTTTGTCTATCTTAGATATTGTGGATAATGCTTCACTGACCATATGAATGCAGATTTCATTAAAATATGGTGCTTTCTATTTTTAATTTAGAAATTTCCATATTGTTTTCCATAATGGTTGGATCAATCTACATTCCCACCAACCATGTATGAGGCCTCTCTTTTTTTTGATACCCTCAACTACTTATTAATTTTCTGTCTGGCTGCACTATTCATTGTTAAAGCTAGATAATGAAGTAACTTCTCTAGTGAATTGCTATTTATTTCTTCCTTCATGTCTATTAACATATGTCTTATGTATTGTAATGTTCCAATATTGAGTGCATACATATTTACAATGCTTATATCCTCTTGATGAATTGATCTCTTAAAGTCCTTTAGTGGAAAAGTGAGAACTAGGGATACTTGAATTGTCTCTTCTGTTGCAGTTATTCAAGAGATATGTCTTGTAGATTATTTCATGCCTGGTGTGGGAAAGGTCAGGGCTTTGCAAATTTTATTATACATGTATGTAATTCAGGGGAATTGTGTTAAAATGCAGATTTGGATGCACTGGGTCTGAATCAAAAGTGGAGACTATATCTACAAAAACTTTCCACCATAAAACCAGTTCATGAACTATAATCTGAGTAGGACACATTAATATGCTGGCACTGAGTTCCACAATGGCCAATAGTAAGCATGTTATGTTTTTGAAAAACAAAATGTTATGTAGAGTTGAATTTTTCTTCTTAAATTTCATGTGAGATAATGCAATATTTTTCTTTGTGTGTGGCATAAAATCCTGTATTTACTTTGTCACTTTTTAAACTATGTCTACATGCAAAACTCTGATATGCTTTCTCTGAATAAATGGCATAAAATCTATGTTAACGTACAGATTTACAAATGTCAGACATTAAGGTTAAAAGGAGCAAGCAGGAAATTGGGTGTATCAATTAACATAGACAAACTTCTATAGAGAAATCTTTGGAACTCAGCTGGAAAGGAGCGATAAATGTGGGCTGGAGAGTGCTGGTCAGTCAGTGCCCTTATCAGGAGCACAGGGAAGTGTGTGAGGGAGGCTTTCCAAAGCAGAGAATAAGAGAAAACTATATCTCCTTTTAGTTAACAGAGACTACCCAGCAGCCAGAGGCCCTCTTTTCGGCCACAGAAAGTCCTCTTAAGAGATATCAGAATGCTGAGTTGGGGTGGTGTAGACGGTTACTATAAAATGTACGGACTCTAAATCATAATTGGATGTTTGAGTAACTAGAGGTGAACAGAGGATTACTCTTGAAAAGCAGGAAAGTGGCAACCCTTGTTATATCCTGCAGGAGCAGTTACTTCTCTCTGGTGCACTGTCTGCATAATTTAACAAGGACAATTAATTCTGTAACAATTAATTCCCTGCAGATTAAACTATAGGATTTCAAGAAGACCATATGTCCTGATCATCCCATCCTTCTGAATTCTCAACTAGGAAAAAATGTTTGTACTTCTATTGGTTAGCATTTGTCCCCTCTCTCCTGTTTTTTTGTCCTGCCATCTCTCTGTATCCTTGATTTTTACCTTTCTAAGCCTTGAATTCTCCACTTTTTTGTTTAAAGTTCGCTTTTGCATGGGAGAGCAGTTGTTTCTTCAGGCTGTGTTTCTGGGGACCACATTGTTTCAAAAATTTCCCTGCACAAACACACGCAGCCATCATTGTCTCCAGCACTGTCTTCAGTGACAGATTGCTACTTTTTCATTGTGTGTTAGGTCTTCTAAGGCCCTGCATGCCATTTCTGCCTTATTCCCAAGGATAACACATGACTGAGAAACTCAGGGTCCTCTGAGACCTATTTATTACAATTTAAAAAGCAATCAGATTAGATCAAATTAAACAACAGATCAATGAGTTTTAAACTCCACATGTGACTTGCATTTCCAACAGTTAGCAGCAGAGTGTGTGTCTCCCACATTTGTTGTCTTGAGGCTGCCTGGGAACCATTCTCATGCCCTCTCAAGGACTTGGAGAGGCCCAGAGCATCTCCTACCGTGAGTCTTCCTTTCTGCTATTTTGTCATTCTGCATCAGAGACCAAGAGAATGTTCTCCAGGTAAGCCCGCTCCTTTAAGTAGGCTTGACAGATAAAACATAGGATGCCAATTAAATTTCCAAAAAACAATGATTAGTTCTTTAGTTAAAGTTTGTTTTTAGATTATGGGAAAAACATATTTGTGTGTGTGTGTGTGTATACGTACACTTGTGTGCATCTGTGTTCTGATAAATCTAGCAACCCTTAAAGCAGGACTGGTTCCATTTTCTTGATAACTCAGTAACATAATATCTTAGACCACCATTTTTCATCCTTTCTCCTTACTCAGCTTCAAAGTGTGGAATATCCAGTGTTAGTTTTTTTTAGAAAAAGGGAATTATATCTAACTTTGCTTTAAGAAATTAATACTGCACCTTGATACACTTAGCCTGGTGTGTTGCAAAATCAGACACATATTACCGATCCTTGCTAACATAAATCCGTGCAGTTGGGTTGCTAAGGTTGGCAAATTTTTTTTTTGGACTTAATAATCAAGCATGAGTCTTTAAATTGTTAAATTAAGTCTGTAAGTACTTTAGTGCTATATTTTTGCATGAGCATATACAAGTGCTGTAAACACATAGTTATGCTATACAATTGCTTATATACTACATGATGAGAATAAGAATCATAACAATGAGAAAATTAATTTGGAAAACTTATTTACATGTATGACATTATGGCTATGTAAATTCATAAAAGTGAAAGATTTCTGATCTTGGGTAGTTTGAGGTTGCTGTTTCTATAGGGAAAATATTTAACTAGAATCAGATTTAGCAATCATTTCCATCAGGCTATTTACAGTTGAGAAAATTAATGAAAATGTCATCTGTTTAATTACTGTTTGTTACCCTTAATTAAAATGTTAATTGAGTATATTTGTATGTGCAAAATATTTAATGTGTTTTCTTTTTGACAAAGGAATAATGATTCTTTTCTACCTTCTACATTCAGATATTTAATTGTTCACTTAAATATTTTGGAGAAAAGGTCAATATATTTAAGGAACATAGCTCAAAATAATCATTTTGGTTTTATAGCTGGAGCCAGAAAATATGTAGGAAAATCTGCACTTTAATGAGCAGAAATGAAATCTACCAGAAGTACACATTTTATCTTGTATTTGCATATGAGAAAAAGGGACAGAAATTAATCAGCTGTAAAATGTCCATTTAGAGTGACATTTGTAAGTAAAGAAATTGATTATAGGGAGATGTTCTTTAAACATACTTTTACCTCACTAACAGATAGAATAGACTAAAGGATAATGAGAACCTCTATGTTCTTTTATATTGATGTGCACTTGACCTTTTCATTTGGCCAATATTTGAAATAGTTGTTTAAAACAACATGGAGACCTCTGCTGCACAACTGGTTTGAATTCTCTTTTAACAAAGGCCATGATTTCTCTTTTCTGACCTTTGTTCAGTAAATAAATACATAGTGGTTGTGTTTTGAAAAGCAAAAATAATTTCATATATCAGCATAAAAGGAAAATGATTCCTTTTCAAATAATTTATGAAGTGTAATGCTTTCCACAACCAGCACCAGTTAGGTGATAACATTTGCAGTGTAGAATCTATCAGCAAGTCGAGCAATTGAGGAATGAAGGGACAGATATGGTTTTCTGTCCTTATGGAGCTTCTTTCTTCCTCCAGCCCTTTGCTCAACTTATTTTTTGCTCTTTTTTTTCCTAACAAACTCTAAGATTGTATAGTGTAGTAGAAAGGGATGAGCTGGTGCTTCTTAGGAAGCAGTAATCATAAGGATAACAAACACACTAAGTAGGTTTCATATACTCTCTTATTTAATCCTCAAAACAATTCCGTAAGTGCTGTCGTTCCCATTTTACAGCTGAGGAAAGTGAGTCACAAAGCTAATAAACAGTGGGGCTAGAGATTAAGACCAGACCTTGAAGACTCTATCCTTTTATCCTTCCTTTGTTCTGATGACTATTGAAAAGATTTAGTGCAGCAAATGTAAAATGTTTTCAGCAACCACAGGCTTAAACTTACTTGGGTCAAGACAGGAGAAAGTACTTGTGGTAAAGCATCAATTTTGAATTTAATAGTCTATTTATTTATAGTCTTTAATGACCATTGAAATATTAAGGAATGATTAAGAGCAAACAAGGGGATGCAAAGGCTTATATGTTTTCTAACAATAGCTTACGATTTTTTCTTACATAATAAACTTGCACTTCATGAATTTCCAGTGTAGTAAAATTGTGGAGCTACATGACATGTGTTAAAATTTCAGTTCTACTTACTGGCTGAGTGATCCTAGACAAATTATTTAACCTCCATAGGCTTTGATGTCTTTTTTTTAAAAATACATATAATACATCCTTCCTCACAGGGTCATTTTGAAGATTAGAGATAAAGTACAAAGCACAATGTGAATTCATGCTACAGATGCACTGAATGTGAGCTACAGTTGCTGCAGATTAAATATGCAAATCATTACTTTGAGAAGTATCAAGTTGGGCATTAGTTAATACTTTTAAGATGCCTCTGAAAAAGATTTAGGGACACTGTATGTGGATGTGTAGTTTGATTTACCTAAGAGAACAAGCTATCAGAAGTTCAGTGGTTTGTTCATTACTAGCAGTAAGCATTTATTGTAAGTTAAAGTGAAACTTCTCCTTGTGTTGTACTACTAGAAAATATCCACCAAGAGCTGGTAATTTCATTCCATTCCAATGGCTTTTCTGTTAGAATTGTGGAGAAATTTGAACTGAAAGGGGATGTTAAACGAAGCCAAGACAGGATGGTGCTAAGAAGCCAGGCTTACTCTTGTGACTGGCTTGAAAGGACGGTAGGGTAACGATGTGGACTCTTCTCACCACTTCACTTATCCCACTTCTTCCACTGGGGAAGGGAAATTAATGATCTCTCCTTGATGCGACAGTAGAGAGAATGCACGAGCATTTCCTTAAACAATGATTTTCAAAAGTTTCAAACGATGGCTTATACCAAGGAAAACATATTTATTGTTGTCTAGATCACCAGCCATCTAGAGAGCAGGGACTTTTATCTCTGGTTGTGACTGATACATCTTAGTGTCTAGAAAAGTACCTAGCATATGGTAGGTGCCAGCAAATAGCTGTTTATATGATGAATGATAAAAATGGAGGATATAAAACTTTTCTTACAGTAAAAGAAATATTGCCTTTAGTCACATTCAGAATACTCCCCCTTGATTCAAACAGTTATCCCATCATTCACCCCACTTTTTGAAGAGTATCTTAGTTATGTTGTCTTGGCTACCTTGGTGCTCTGTTTTAATTCTGGACATTTATGGTAATTTCTGTTAAATAAAAACATTACAGTGTGCCTTTACCCATGTTATTCATTAGATTTGTCACATGCAACTTCTGGCTCTTCTCTAAAGTCAAAATAACCATGAAAGGAAAACATTTGGAATCAATTCAGGACAACTAAGTATACTGTCATTATAAAAGAGGATTTCCACAACTGCTTTAGAAAATGACCAAAACATTGGGGTGCATTCAAAGCAAAAGATGCATTTTGAGGAGATTAGTGGCAATATGTTTTTTACTACAATACTTTTTAAAAATTAAACATTCATGGTATTTTTTGAAATCATAGATCTATCTATCTAGCTCATCTATTTTCTATCTGGAAAAATGGTTTCATCTGATATTCTTAAACTTACTATCTGCTTCCAGTACATTCTAAAAATTTTCTCTTTCATTCTATTAAAAAGAAAATAAATTCAGTAAAGGATCACCATGTTAATTTTAGTATACTCACTGGGGAAGAACACCTTAATAGGTCACATTTTCCAATTCTCTGGATCTTAATCTACAATTTGGAAAGTGTTGCTTATCCTGGGAGTAGTTAAAATTGTGTTTAAATTAGCTTGAATCATTGGAACTTTTCTTGTCACACCCTTGGGTTATTGTGGATATTTCCCAGTCCATATGTGAGATTAAGCACTGACACTATCCATGATGATAGGATAAAATGGCTTATATTGAGGTCTCTTGCTCAGCTTCTGGAAAGTTCTGAAAGCACTAGCTACACTGCAGTAGGGTTTCTTTTTGTGAAGTCTCAGTGTAATTATTAATTTTTGGACAATGCATTAGTCTGATCAGGATCTTTGCCTGACTAGGATATAGCCCTCCATGAAGGCAGAAGATGGGAAAAGTACTTCACCATGAGCATGCCTTTAGTCCACGTGGGTGATGAAATCAAAATTTATTGCACATGGATTTTGAGACTTTTATTTTTGTTTCTGATTTCCTTCTGAGTTATCTCTACTTAAATTTACTATTTGTTGTAGGTATGAAGGAGAGAGATGTGGAGAAATTGATATAATTAAGTGTTTTGATAGGTGTGAGAATTGCAAGTCTTTCATTTCCTGAGAAAATATGTGGGAGTAGAATATATAATGTATTCAAATAATAGATACATTGTGAAAGAGAGCTAGAGATCCTGTTTCTGTTCATTTTCTAATCTTCACCCCTCTCTGGATCATCTAAGTAGAGAAGGCAATATTCTGGCTTGAGGTTCGAGTAAAATATCTATCTGAAGTAATTGAAATTCCAGCATCTAGTTAAAGTCTGAGAGTGTAGCTTAGCTACTATAACTATGATGCTCTGAACAAAGATGTGGATCTGCAAATCCTGTAACTGTAGGGATGAGTTGGGTAACTGGAAGAGGGCGAAGTTACAGAATGGAACTGGCTGCATGATGGTGCAGGGCTGGTAGGAAGGTAGACGCTAACAGCTGAACACAGCCACTGGGGTCATGTGGGTGCAGGAAAGTCCAATGTGCATGTGTTGAGGGGTTGTGGAAGTTTAGCAATAACCAACCCAAAGCAAACAAGTGGCAGCTGGAATTCTAAACAAGAAAAACAATAAAGTTGGGCTTAGAAATTCTGAACTGGGATTTTCAGAGTAAGTCAGTCCTAATCCTAGTGGACCGTTACACCATCAAGTCAATTATAAAAGTGTATAAATAAGAAATAGATTTTCATCTCCAAGTAATAAGTGAAGAATGGGTCACCAGTTCAAGGCCCAAATCTGGTTTTCAAGACTAGGCCACAAGGATGTGGTTTAAACCAACAACAAGAGTAACTTGTCGCTGACTATGGGAACATGAAACCAGTGTCCCACTTTGCAAATCAAGATCTGCTTCTGAGGAATGAAAATGTTAGAGGTGAATCTAAACCTGGGTGGAGTTTAAGGGTCCTGGGTGTTCAACAAAGGAAGATGGAGAGAGGGGAATTATCAGAGTCTGGCAATGGAAGACTCCTGACACTTCATCAAAGGCATTTTGAATACAACAACACCAGAATAAGAAGGCAGGGGATTTGAAGCCAGACTAAGTCAGAGTCACAGAGACTATGGGAACATTGGGTATGAATATCTTTAAATAGTCACACTGTAGAACAGAAGTATTATATTTACCTTTTCGTTCTGATAGTGCTGACTTCATGATACCATTATTCAAGACAACACTGTAGTGCTCACAGTATACTGACCATGAAGTTTGCCTCAAGACTTGTGGTATTCAAGTTATATTTTATAATCTTTTTCCTGTAGAAAAAAGAAAATGAGACACCTTTAATAGGTATGCAAAATGCTTAAGGTACTGGGTAACTTAGCATCCAAACTGTAATGGATAACTCATAATCAAGCAATTTTGTGCTGCTCAGGTAAGTGGCTGTGGCTGCCCCAGGGCAAGAACCATCAACGTCTCCTGAGATACCCACCATGTTGGAACTTAGGGTGCCGGGAAACCAAGCAACCAGCTCGCTGCCCTGGTAAGCGGCTGTGAGCCTACCAGCATGCGGGCTGAGATTCAAATATCCATCCCTCTCCCCCGTTAGTAAATGGGAGCCAGAGATCTGAGCATCTCTTGTGAGGTTGACTATATGCAATATAGCAAATAAGGGGGATTTCCTTCTACTGTCTCTTTGAAGGCAAATATCTTTTATCACTCTTTTGCTTTGTTCAGATTAATGGTATTGCTCTATTAAGTATTCTGTTTTAATAAGTTCTATAATGTTCTGTATTTCCTTTGATTTTACTATACCTGATTGAAAGAACAACTATTTTGAATAAAACCGAGATATACTATGGTATCTATTACTGTTATCCCGGTAACCTGCTGTGAAGTGTACCAGTTTCACTACACTGTGTCAGTTGGCTTTGTTCTGTCTTGCTCTGTGGTATTTTACTACTTTTAAAATAAATAAATAAATAAAATAAAAAGTAAATAACAACAACAAAATAGATCAATAAGGTACTGAGCAAGCTGAAACATGGTATAACTAAACAGATAATGGACTTAAAAAGCAAAAGGAGGAAAAGAAAGTGCTCTAAAAGATATAACTGTATGTATGTTTAAGTGTGTAGGATCGATAATCATGTTGCTAAGTTTTTGTTGGATCACTGAATAGAACTGTTTGCAGCCTCACTGTTTGAATGTCCACTTTGTAGGCTTTAATTTATAACTGAACAACTATATCTAAGAAGACAATATGTAAATTTATCAACTAGTGATTTCTTGCTGTTTATTTTTTTGAAATTCTGTATTATTTCTTCCCTTTTTTGTTTTGCTTTTTTCTCTTTAAATAAAATTTAAAAAATAAATTATGAGAACGCATTACTTTTGCTATTATTCACCAAATCTGGGCTGTGTTGCATACAAAGCAATTGGAATTTGTAGGTTTGGTGGTCAGATAGCAAAGGTGGACTTCCAGCTCTGCCACTTGTTGTTATATAAAACTTTAGGGTTGTTTCTTAGCACCTTACTGCCTGGTTCTTTATCTGTGAGATGGAGCAAACTGTTGTGAGCATTAAATAATACACATGACTTTAACAATGCTGGTGTCAATAAGGACAAAATAAATGTTTTTGTTATCACTATTGTTAGTGTGTGATGCCAGTGTAGTGTTTAAATAAAACATCATTCAAATTCTGGCCCTGGGATCAGTTAGATGGCTTGCAGTCTTTAGTCTGTCTATAAAAATGCGAAAGTGTGAATAAAATCTGTCTAGTCAGGCTCCATTGAAGGGGTGGAGCAGGGTCTCTGCCTCAGAGTCACCTGGAGTATGTGGGAAAACACAGGCTCTGAGTCCCTGTGGGGCATGGGAAGGCTCTGCATCTTGCTAACTGATTTGTCTCTCCAGGAATTGATGTGTGCAGAAAATATTCAGGCCTTTGGCTGAAAAGGCTCAATTATATAAAACTAAAACAAACAACCACCACAACAGAACAACACAACAATAGCAACAACATAAAACAAGAGAAAGATATTTTAGAAGGAGAATGGAATGAGTAGAGAGGAAGATATTACATGATTTATCTTTTGAAAAAAAGATAGCTGGAACAAAGGAGTTGGAAGCTCTGCACTGAAGACATCAGAAAAGTTAAAACTGTGGACTGAACAGCCTCATCTGTGCCACACGTTTTTGGCACATTTTGTGGAGAGGTGTTGCTTAGGCAGGTCAGGTATCCCTTCTCCCAAATCTTGAGATTAGAAGGGCTTTGGATTTTAGAGTTTTTTTGGATTTTAGAATATGTGTATGCATATGCATAATGTGTATCTTGGGGAAAGGCAACAAGTCTAGACATGAAATTTATTTATGTTTTCTACACACTTGAAAGTAATCTTATGTAATATTCTTATTGTACCTGTTTTGACTGTGACCTGTCACAGGAAGTCAGCTTTGGAATTTTCCACTTGGACATTATGTTGGTGCATAGAAAGTTTTGTATCTTGGAGCATTTTGGATTTCAGATTTTTGCACTAGGGCTGCTCAACTTGTACTTCTGATTGGGATTGAAGTACCACTCTGGAGGAGAGAAAAAAATAATAGAAATAATCTGATTTTTGTCAACAGTCTTCTGTATTCTTGGTGGGGTTTTAAAACAGTAGGATCTCAATTTTAGAAACTAAAGGAGCTGAGCAAATAACACAAACTCAAACTTGAAATATTCTTATCTTTTTACAACCTTCCAAAAATATTTTAATTACTTTTCAACAAGAATTATAAATGGGGAAGACTGCTTCTAGGCAAAACTCAGTTATTTAAATATTCATACAGAAAATTATTTCATTTGGAATAAAAATGTTCACCTGATCCTCAGGGTCTATAATTCTGTGTCACTTAAACAATAATACAGCAAATTAAATTTTGGGAAGAGACTCAGTTAAATCTAAAGATGATAAAACAATAGGGGGAATTTTAAATTTCAAACTTTAATAGAAAGCAACAGCTGATTGTCATAGCTGAATAAGTTTTCATCTACATAAATTAAAAATGTAGAAGAAAAGTTAATAGATTAAGAATGAACATTCCTTGTTTGATGTTTGATTTATTTGTGTATATATACGTGTGTGTGTGTGTGTGTGTGTGTGTGTGTGTGTGAATTTAGAGAAAGAGAGAGGGAGAGGAGAAAGAAATCTGACTGCTGTTATCAAATGTAAGTTTGTAATTGATAAGCTTCTACTATATTCTTACAATTGTACTAGCTCCTGAAGTTATAGCCTTAACTATGACATAGCTCTTGACATAAATTATGCCTTTAATGTCCCCTACTATAGGCATAAGAGAAGACAAGAGCAGATAGTGTGTATACAATGTGGGAACTGGGGCTGTGGAGATGTCTGCATGTTATAAAGCTTTCACAGCTACAAGGCATTGACTAACCTGTAACATTGTGTTAAAGACCTGAGCATGTGCTATGTATGTATGTGAATGCCAACTTTTCACAAAGTTCTACTTTTATTCCCATCTTTTAAATGAGGGTATCAAGGCTTAGAAGCTTAATCTTGATACCCAAAATCACATAGCTAGTTTTTAATCAGAACTGAGGTCTGAACTTGGAAGTCAGAATGACTTTAAAGACTATCCCCTTTGTATTGCATTTCCTGGGACTTTTACCCTGTGATCTAATTCTTGAATACGTTCTGTCAAGCTAATATGCTACTCTTTATTTTTCTGGAAAGATCTGGACCTTCTTAGATTGAAAATATTAAAGAAATTTTTTACATACAATGGAGAATTTTCTCACAAGTGAAATATTTAAAAAGAGAGCTAGAACTCATGGCACATCATAGAACTTGGTGGTGCATTGCTATGGGAAGAGGTAGAGTGAATATCTGAAACATTATCATGTGCCAGCAAATCTGCACATTAAATGAACCACAAAGGTACTGTTTGTAGAAAGGTACATTGCCTGTGCACACACATTCATGGAAGTGGTGAGTTGAGTCTCAGCGTGTACAGCAGAGGTTGACAAGTTTTCTAACTGACTCTGGATCCTAAAATTTGAGAGTTTTGAATAAAAAGTACATGTGACTTTAGTGGAACGAGAACGGAAGTCTTTGTCTACTACAACCTACTAAATTTATATTAAAAATACTATCACATTTCATGTTATCAAAGTTATGCTGGTTTGTGCTTTATAACACAATCGAATGGTACTATCATGGATGCTAGTTTTCTTTCTGGAGGTAGAATGAATGTAACATAATCAATTCTGCCATCAAATGAGCAATTAGAAATGATACTCTAGCTTTTAAGGGAAAATCATGTCTGTGGAACAAATTAAGAGTTGGACTGCTTGCAGTGTATTGGATTTGCCTGTTTCAACTGCATTCACTAAATGCAAATTTGATGAAAGGTCTTTGTATTAAATTTGATAACTCCAATTCTGGCAAGTTACATATATGACAACAGTCTTGAAAATTCTGACGTGTATTATTTTTGTCTTTTAATAACTAAACTTTTAAAAAATTAGATACCCATACTTATGCATGTATTGGTGGAAATATTTCATAATTTATTAAATTATTTCAGAATTCACTGTTCTTGTATAATTTTATTTTAGTGATTTTACATTGAATATTCTAAAATTAGGGAATAGTCTTAGTCTTTCAATTGAATTTGGTGTTTTGTAAAACATCTACAATGTAGAAAGCATTGTACACAGTTCAGGGGAAAAAGTCAATCCTCAATCTCCAGAAATTACTATCTATTGAACTAATAAGAGACAAGATGTCTGTTTTGGGTATTTCCTCTATTATTTTCCATAGAAAGATACCTTTTTAAGTCAAGACAAGTAGCAAAAACTATCTATCTTATCATATTTATATTCTTCTAAAGAATAAGAACAACAATAATAGATGAATGTAAGTATAATCTCTTTATCCAACTGCTTTTAACAGTTTCACACTTGGCCCATTAAAAAAATACTCATCAATTCTTTATCTCTCAACTCTGAGTGTCTAAATGATTTTGTCTTACCTATTGCCCTGGTCCAGTCCCATCCTGAACAGCAGAACAAATTTGTATTTAGAGAGAATGGTGGGGAGACATCAATTGAGATTAGTAAAAAGTCTTTATTATGAATAGTTATATTTTAGATTCATCCTTTTAAACATCTATAATAGCTCAGACAATGTCTAAAAGGCAGTGTTTGGAATATTTTAAGTTAGAAGTTTCTGTGGAGTTGCTTACATGAATATCTAGAATAGGAGTCATAATTAGTTTTCTGTAAAGTTCATATTTGTTTATGTGGAAAATGTCATTCTTACATTTCTTTTTTTTGTCTCTTTGTTTTTTTTTAACTTAAAGAGAAAAACAAACATGTGAAGGGTAGAGATAATACAGAATTAAAAAAAAGATAAACAATAAGAAATCACTAGTTGATAAATTACATATTGTCCTGTTAGAAATAGTTGTTCAAGTTACAAAATTAAAGCATAAAAAGTAGATATTCAAACAGTGAGACTGTAAACAGCTACACATGCATGAGTCTCTACATGTATTTCTATCCTTTCTGTATTAGAGGGAAAAACAAAACCTAGAATGACAAAACAAAACAAATTCTTATAAAAACATGAAACCAAAAAGTTGTATAAAACCACAGTACAAGGTGATCTACAATGATTACTGTGTTGTCTCTTATTATCTTCAATAGAATTGTCTATATCATCAGACATAATTGAATATAGCAGTATAATTGAATATAGCAGTACATAACAATATTAGTAAAAAGAAAACACTGTAGACAGTATAAAACTTCAAAGGCAGGAAATAATCAAACTAGAGTGGATATTCTAGTGAATCTTGTCATCTTAAGTGCAGTTGCCTATACTCTCAGACTTAATACTATCAGTCATAACAGCTTTGAATAAAATCTATCAATACAAAACAGTGATCTAATGATCAGTCATCGTAAAACAGTGTAGGTTATACAGAGCTTTAGATAATAGGAAATTAAGTTAATAGGAATTAAGTTAATAGGAAATTAAGGATAATTACCGTACTATATCCTATTATTTTTGGGATAACTGTCTGTGCCCTCAAATCTAGTACAAGTAGAATGACTAGAATAGAATATTATACATCTAGGCAGAGTGGTGTGAGTAATGTGGGTTTTAGATCCTGGTGCACTATTAACAATATAGTGTATCAAGGCCATCTATGTTAGAGATTCTAGCCATCCTTCTCTGCCTCATTTCTGCTATGCTATTTTTCTGTCTTTGTCTACTTTTCTCCTTCATTCTACTGTCTGCCCTGCTCATTGAGGCCTTTCTGCCACTGTTCCTAAAATCCTGGTATTTTTTTTTCTCTCTCTAGAATGTCCTTCAGTATTCTCTGTAGGGTTGGATTGGTGGTCACAAATTCCCCCAGTTCCTCTTTGTCATGGAAGTATCTTGTTTCTCCATTAATTTCTAGTGACAGCTTTGCAGGGTACATCAATCTGGGGTGGAGGTTATTTTCTTTTAGGGCTTGGAATGCTTTGTTCTAGGCTCTTCTTGATCTGATGGTCTGTGTTGAGAAGTCTGCCATGATTTTGATGGGCTTACCTTTATAGGTAATTTGTTTCTTTTCTCTGATGGCTTTTAATATTCTGTTTTTATATTGAATTTCTGGTATCTTGATTATTGTATGTCTGGGTGTAGCTCTTGTTTTGGATGTAGGTGGCTGGGGTTCTGTATGCCTCACACAACCAAATGTCATTTTCTTTTCCAATGCTTGGGAAGTTTTCCTTAATTATTTCTGTGAATAACCTTTGTAATTTGCCTGTTTTTATTCCTGCTTCTTTGTTCACATTTGTTATTATTTTTTTTTTTATCGGTACCAGGGATCGAACTCATGACTGCCTGCTTGCAAGGCAGGCACCTATGCCACTGAGCTAAATCCCCAGCCTCTACAATTGTTATTTTTAAATTATAGATTCTCTTGTTGTTTTCTAGCCTTTGTATTGTTACTGCCTGTTTCCTTGTTATTTTTAAGAGATCTTCCCTTTCATGATCACACATTGCAAACTTGTCTTCAAGTTTTGACAGTCTATCCTTAGTTTCTTTTAAGCAGTTTTGCCAGCTTTCAATGGAGTTTTTAATTTCCTGGTAGTCTCTTTGAATCTGCTTCATGTATTCTATATTTTCTTTATATTCTTTATCGAATGTTTCTCTCCTTTTTTTGTGTTCCTCCCTTCTTCCATCTATGTCTTCCTGAGAGATAATTATCATTTCTTTTATTACTCTACTCATATCTTGCTTTACCTGATTTAATATTTCAGTTTTTGGCTCATCTACAAGTTCCTGAAGATATGTCTTATGTCTATTGAAGCCATGTCTGATGTGCATGTTTGCCGCCCTCAGTCTCCATTGTTTTTCCCTCTCCTGGTTCAGTGCTCTCAGGTTTCTGGGATGGGGGCCTCCTCTTGCCTTTCTTTCTTGTCATGGTCTCAGCCTCCTCCACACAGGTGTACAGTGGAGGTCCCAGCCCCCTTCCCTATCAGTCACGGTTCCTCCGAAGCATGCTGGTGAGGTAACTCTGCCCTCTCCTGACTGCTCTTGTCACTGAGGTGTAAGCAGGGGCTGTGTATGCTGGCCCTTCCCCACCAAGCCAGCCAAACTTCAGGGGTTAGTGCATGCTAGGTGCAGGGAATCAATTTGGGACAGCTTATTGGGTCCCGACCAGGGGCATGACCCAGTCCAAGCAAATCCCATGAATCTGCTCTGGGGAGGGAGGAACCAACTGAAGTCACTGTCTCTCCTGGTTCAGGCTCCTCCTGTCTGATTCCAACATGTCACCCATTTGGTCCCGCCCTTCCCTTGTGGGGGGGGTCTCATTTCCAGCACTGACCATGGATTAATGAAGGTCCCTGTGCCTGCTCCACTCTCCATTGTGCTCAACAGCCCCTGACTTCAGCATGGCTGTGGCTCCTGTGAGTGGCAGTGAGAACAAGTTTGGACAGTTCTGCCGGCCAGCACAAATTTGTGAATTCAGGCCGGCTCAAACTTGATGGGTCGCAGCAAAAATGATGGTCCAGTAATTTTAGCTGTTCCAATTGTAGCCCCAAGACTGCATATTTGATGAGCTTTTTTATGTTTTAATTTCTTCCTGTGTCAAGAGGATCCATCTCCCTCTGTCTGGATCTCTCCAGGATGTTTTATTCTGAGTTGTTTCTCCTGGGATGCTTTGTATTTTGTTGCTCACTGATCAGCCATCTTTAGCTCCTCACCCTCTCTTACATTTCTTCTAAATACTTTTTTTCTCACTTTAAAAATTGTAAATGTTATTTCCTACAAATGTTTCCATCTTGCTTTTAAAAGAGTAAAGTTACTTACTGAGGAAGTAAGGTTACTTACTGAGTAATTTCTCTTTTAAAAATGGATGGAGACTTTGTGGAGATGGGAAGAGGACCTGGGATTGGGAGAGAGAAGAGGGTAGGAAATGGAAATAAAAATGGCTAAGATGTGATATGAACATGTAACCATGCCTTAAACTGATTGCAATTACTATGCATTGAAGATATATACCAATAAAATATGTATATAAAATAAAAATGGATGATAAGTACACCAACTAAGACTTAGCATTTCTAATTAGAAATAAATGAACTCTGAGTCATTAAAAATAGTATAACTATTACTAATGATCTGATAAATATAAATATTACCTTGTCTTTTAAATTTTCATTATGTTAAATTTATTTGTTGGCCATGAGTTTCTTATACTTTAATAAATTATTTATAAAGTCTGCCGAAATGTTAGCCTGTTAAAAGTTCTTTGTAAAAGTACCAGACCTGTTTCCCAGCTAGCTGAAATTTGGATAGACTCTTCTTTTAGTTGAAATAGTTCATCCCTTCAGAAGATATGTGCCTTGCTCACATTTCATACTTATACACTTAAATTTCTGCTTTAATATGTAAGAAAATGCCTATCAGTTTGCATATTAGGAAAGGTCATGGAAAGTACTCCGCTAGTTCTAGTATTTTAGAATATTGTATTAGCAAGCTGAATAATATTATTTTAATTTTATTATTCTCTTTAAAACTGTTTTGATTTTCCTACAATTTCAACTCCATCTTGGCCACATTTACCTTTGATAGTGAAATGTTTTTGTTCATTCTTGAAATAATCCTATTTGGTTCTCACACTTTCTGCTTTGAATCGTAGCAGATTTTAAGGGTAAATCAGGCCATTAGAATTTATGGCATAGTGGTTTATTAAGTTGGGGTGATATTTTAAGAAGGTTGGATCTGTAGCAAAATGTGACTATATTTTAAATTGATCTGTGAAGTACTGAACAATATTATTGCAGCATTATAAATATTTTCTCACCCCTCCTTCTAGTGATTCCTCTCATTTTTTTCAAGAAAACTTTCTGAGCACAAATGTACTTAACAACAAAGTTCTTGATTTGTTCATAAGTTAAATTATTAATAAAGTGACTATATTATGATAAAATAAAATAATTACAATAGCTAAAGCTTGGTTAATACATTTATGTACCAGGTTCTATATTAAAATATACAATACATGTATTATTTCATTTAATCCTCATAACTTACCTTTTGCATCAGGATGCTGAGGAATAACCCTGTAAGGATGAATGCAAGTGACACTCAAGTCACATGGATAACATACAACAGAAGGTTGTAGAATATTCTAGATACTAAAGTACACATGCATCAGAACTGCATCCACCAGTCATTTTGGAAACACATCTTTCTTAGGCAATGAAAACTTCTGGAAAGGCCACTGTCTTGATGAATCACCTAGTATAGATGCAAGTGGCTTTAATGCTTTATAACATTAGGATTTAATAATTTTTGATGACTTATTTTTGAGTGTGAATTTTAAAGAGAAGATAAAACCAAGAATACATAAAAAGTGCTACTTTATTGTGTTAATTGCTTCTTTAAAAGTTGGTAGAGATTTATGGAATTAAGTTTGTTATCTCAACTGTTGTTGTAATAAGGACCTTCCTTTGGAGATGTGAGTTTGGGGGCACATCATGCTGGATGTCCTGCTTTCTCCAATAAACACTTAGGACTCATCGGATATGTTCACTCAACTCCTAGAAATTTCCTAGAGGACTCAGCTCTTTCCTGTATTCATAAAACTTTTCTTCTGCTACTTGTCACATGATGTCCTTTTGGAACTTCACTTTTCAGCTGAAATGTCATCCCTCTAGAAAATCCCTTTCCGAAGTTCCAGCTATACTGAGTCTCCTTACTAGTACCTCTCTAGTGCACATTCATTATTTTTAGCATTATTTTTAGCTGTTGTCTGAAACCTCCAGCAGCTATGGAACTTTTTGATTCAGATCTGTCTTATTTAGTCACAACCTGAGCATAAGGCCATGTAGCAGGTGCTCAGTAAACACTTGAGGAGTGAATGAATGAAAGATTGAATGAAAAGGAAGACTTTAAGATGGGGAAGAAAGAGTTGAAAGGAGCAACATGGGTAAAAGTAACTTTCAAATGTATAGCCTAATTAAAGGTAATGGAATGAATTGTAGCAAGGGACAGGAAGGGAATTTTCTTGAGGATCTGGATCCCAAATTTGCTCAACCACTTTGTCATAGAACAAGAGTGTCCTGCCTTCATTCTCTGAGAAACACCAGTGTTTGTTGTCACTTTTTTTTTAACTCGATGAACCCTGATCCAAACTTCAGGCTTTGGATAGATTTGCTGTGTCTCACAGAAAGCTGCTGCACCATGCTATAGATAACGAAGACTGGTCCATGGTGCATAAATGACTTGTACTTTGTCCTTGTTTTTCTTTCCATGACTGCAGAATTCAAACTAAATGACATGCTTTAAAGAACTGTTCTTTATTTGAAAAATGTTATTATTAGAGTTAAAAATTAAGTTCATACTGCTCATATTAGTCTTTTGCATTTAAACGTTCAGAGCTATATAGGTTTTTGGAGAAAAACATAATTAAACATAAATAACAGATGTTGGGAAACAAAGAATAAAGGGAGGAAATGGTAAATTATAGCAGTATTATGTCAAGAAATAACATGTGTACAACAAATCTACTTCCACTGAAAACTCACAGTGGATGGGATCAATCAATTTTCCCTTTAAAGGCTAGATTGAAAAAGCACAGAAATGAAAATTATAGAAAACTTATTGCCTAAAATTCTATGAATGATATTATTATTTTAAGAAAATTGGGAAATTAGAATGATAAGACAAATAACAGACAAATAACTGAGACAGTGATGTGTTAAAGAAAGCTGTTGTTTTTTGGTCCCTAAATCAGGAATATGGCCTTTATGTGATTTTACTTACAATTGGGATGAACTTTGCAAGATAAATTATTAAACACATTTGATTGGGTGCTTTATCTTAAAAATCAAAACAATTCTAAGAAACTATTTTTTTTCTAAAATCTTTATATCATCTGTGGTTTTTACTTGGTCTAATTCTCCCAAAGTTCATATGACCATGACTTTTCAATGCTACTTTCATTGACTTTAAACAGTCCTGCATTTTTTTTACAAGATTTCCTGTTTCATTTTGCAATTGATTTGCATTGCACTATTGACTACTGTAATCAATCAGCAAGGGTTCATTACAAAGACTTTTAACACAGTGCATAGTTGGAATGGGGCTAGTATTTAGACGTCTTTGGATTTATAAATATTTTCAGTTATGATAACTTGATTCTCCATGCAACTCCTATACTGAGAGGAGTTGGCTGACACATGCTTAGGCAATTAAGAAGTCTTCTAATTCCTCTTTCAAACAAAAAATTCTTCCTGTGTCATCACAGATTCTCCTGCTGAGAAATGACTGAGAGATTAGATTAGGGAGTTTCAAAACTGTCTTGATTGGTTATGACAGTGGTTCAAATTCAGAAAAATTACTCTTAGCTCTTATATTAGTTTACTAGGGCAAACTGAAGCAGGAAAAGATTATCAGCAACATTCTGGCACAGGGGAAAATCACTCAATTCACAATGTGACTGCCAAGGGCAGACTTCAGATTAATTCCCTCATGGGTTTAGCTTCCTGTGGCCTGGGAATTAAATCCCCTACTGTGTGCAATTTAGACTTACTGAGGTTAGTTTTTTCTCAAGCTGTTCTGTGGCATGTCTGGATGAGGCTAAGAGATGAAATTTTTAGTACTTAAGCAAAAGTGTTTGGAAATTTAGTTTTTCGTTATTTTGAATACTTAATTGACATACATATTTTTCAGTGTATAATGAAGTGATGGTTAAAATTATACTAAAAATGGAGAGCTTAGTTTTATGCCCTGCACTTTAGTTTCTCAATGATACCATATACTTTTGCCTTAATGTGAAGAAAGCATTTGAAAGGAAATGAATGACTTTTCATGAAGTAAAGCTATTAGCTAATAGCTGCAGCAGGGAATGGTAAATAAAAGTGTTAAGCCTTATTTATACCTTCTCTGCAAGGATAATAACTTTTGGCTTATACTTTTGAATCTATGGATTTATCAAGAATGTCAAAATATGAAAATGTTGACTTAACTGGGTTTCTGCTATGAAATACATGATGCATGAAATTTTGACATACTTACAGACATTCACACACATTATTTATGACTAAATGATTGCAGTTTATCAGCAGAGAAGGAGTTCTTTTAAAATCATGGGATTAATATTGATAACATAGATATTATTGAACCTTAATTCATGTTTTTTTGCTGTCAGTTATCTTCTATGTACTCAGATATTAGTTATCATTCAGTGTTTTGTTAGGTCTTCTCCTGTGCCAGCCTCCACACACAAGCTGATTGGGAAGAATAAATCCTGCATGTAGATATAAAGGAAACTATGCATGTAGCAGGGACATTTTTTAGGCTTGCTCCTAGGAAGCTATCTAGTAGCATAGAAAGAATGTGGTCTTTAGAATCTGACAGATTCTGATGTAAACCTTACCCCAGTACCATGAGATGAATGTAATTAAAGGACACTTATTTAGCTTTCTGAGTCTGTGTTTTTTAATCTATAAAATACAGATAATGATACAAATGCCTTATAAGAATGTTGCAGGAAAGTTAAGAAAGGCTTATTCAGAGTGATTAAAAGGTTTATTATAAATGTAAAGATTATTTTTGGTGCTGTACTACATTAAAATGAGCTTTCAGGAAGAGATAGTCACTTTGGTAAAGCTAGTGGTGAACTTGGTGTTTCGGGGGCAGGTTTCATGGTTTATAGCTGCTAAACTGTATAGATAGAGTGGTATAAGTAAAATGACTCAGCCTGAAGTGGGGACCTACCTGTACTGACTTCACAGTAGTGTGAGTCTCAAAACTAGAGGAACTGCCAGGCCAGTCAAAGGTACTGTTGGGAGTCACCCTGAAACAGAGTTAGAACTTGCAGGTCCAGGGCTGTGTATAAAGCTGGGGAATCTGACTTTTTAAAAGGTGCTCAGGTGATTCTGATAATAAGCTTTGGGAGCCTCTTCTTAAGATTCAGCCACAGATCTTCCGAACACATGTGGGTATCACTGAGCACCTATGAATTAGTCTTAAGACCCTTTATCTTTTTTTTAAGGTTGGCAAATCTTACATTTTTTCATTCAAACAAAATTAACATAATTCCTTAATATCACCTAAAACCTAATCCATTATCTAAATTGTCTCAAAAATTCTTTTTACAGTTGGCTTATCTAAATCAGCATCCCCAAAATGTCCACACATTGTGTTTGATTGATACATTCCTTAAGTCTTTTCTACTTTTAAATCAATGATTTGTTAGTGACACTGTGTCATTTGTTGATACTGCTGTGTAGAATGTTCCACACTTTGGATTTGACTGATGGCTTTCTCACATTGTCATTTAACTTGTTACTTAATTTTTGTACTTTATATAAACTGGTAATTTGATATAGAGGCATGACTAGATTCAGGTTTGATTATTTTAACATTATTATATTTTTAATGTGTTCCAAGTCATTGCAGTAATTATCCTCTTCAATGTGAATTTTCCATTTTAGTTAAGTGGGAAGTCCTGCATGCTGGTTACAGTGTCTTTTGTCACAACCTAGTGTCTTTGATAACGGTCTTGCTTTCTGGTACAAAAATGTATGAT
The DNA here is from genome assembly GCA_004027455.1 of Hydrochoerus hydrochaeris. Lineage (NCBI taxonomy): Eukaryota > Metazoa > Chordata > Mammalia > Rodentia > Hydrochaeridae > Hydrochoerus > Hydrochoerus hydrochaeris. The sequence continues at coordinate 32,212 of PVLA01005720.1, forward strand.
ATCCTGAGTTCATTTTGTGCCTTATCTAGAAGGAATCATTCCTTGCTTCATTTCAGTGGGGCAGGGTATTTAGAGATTGTAATCTGAGTGCCAGGAGAGTTCTTTGTTTCTGCTTGTCATTGCACTTAGCTTTTTTATGTGGTTGAGATTTACAATTCAAATGTAAGATTACAGAACTTCTACTTAGTTTGCTTGATTTTATACTTCTGGCTCTTTAATCTCAACCTTTTCTGGCCACAGAGCTGTGTGCTTACATTCATTTTCTCTCCTGCCCTCCTTCTATTGCAGGGGAGCCTGATCCTTGAAGTTCATCTTTCTCTAGTGCCTCTACCAGCTCTTTTCCAGTGGTCTTTTTTGGTGTGGAGCATTGGTAGGAGATTGGCAGGAGAGAGATTTCAAATTATTTCTTCCTTTTCATCTCTGCCTTAGAAATCATCTCTGGCAGTAGCTCTATATCCTGACACCCTCCACTCCCAAATATACTGGTTCGTTACATGTTCAGCTTGCAGTAGGGGGCCCTGTCCTTGGCTAGAGTTATAACTCCTTTTCTCACTCTGGCTTGTGCAAAGTAGTGGTCTCCTTTTTGTAATATTCTCTGTTGCCTCATGGTTCTGAGATTTCAAATCTATGGTCACATATACTTTATAGTTTTTCTGTTTTATGTGCTCAAGTGGTTTGTACTATTTGGTTAGGTTATTATTCGGTCATGTTACTTATTCATTTAACGTTTTTTTTTAACCAACAGAATGTTGCAAAATTTTAACTGCTTAGGGCTTGTGAACTGAATCCTTGTGATCACTATCACAAGTCATTTATCAATCATCACATTGTGGATATCATTTCGCACATTTATACACTTCTTTTTTAAGTCTGGCTGTTAGCCTTTATCTAATTATACTTCCCCTCTGGCTTCCACTGGCTTCTAAAACTGCCATTCCCAATTCTATCACCCCACTTTAGGCCATTATGACAGCTTCCTTAAAATATTGCAATAGCTTCACAACTCTTTCCCCACCTCCAGTACCTCTATTCTACAGTCTATTTTAATATATGTTACCAGATGTATTTTTATAAAATACAGATCTGGCAATGTCACACCATCACTGAGAAAATCTGTGGTTCTCCACCATCTACCAAATTAAGCACACATTCCTTGTGCCGGCCTTCAACATCCTCCAAAAAACATCCTTCGACCTTCCTCAGTGCTGCCTGTCTTCGTTCAGCCATACTTCAGCCACTGATCTATCAACAAATAAAACCTTTGAAGTATGAAAGATATATCTGACTTTGCCTTAAAGGCAATGCTGTTTGAAATGTTTTGAGACATAAAGTAAAACAAGGCTGATTTGACTGTTACCATCATAGAACTGCTTTTGTATTCTTAGAAGAAGAATTCTACAAATAAGTGTCTCTCATTAACTGTTTCATTACTCTGCAGTATTGGAAAGAGATGTTAATTATTTGATTTCCTCCTCTTTGTTATCATTTTTCAGGATAACGAATTGATGCCCAACCAATTTATAATTGTGAATTTGTGAATAATTGTATATTTTATATGTTTATATGTATTTAAGTTATTATTCTTTTGGATACACATTGTCCCATCTCAGGTAATGAGTGCATCTCTTTTAGATTTTAAAATACAAAGATTACAGTGAATAAATCCTTAATGATGAAATGACATTCACATTTTATAGGCATGCTTATTCTATTTTGAGTTCTGTATCCCTTTGGACTCATTTTAGAAGCAAAATGCCAGTAATTAAAAAGCTACTCACTCTCAGAGAAGGTCATTGTTGATGCTTTATTTTATTGTCACTTTGGGCTCACTTGGTTCTTTGTTGTAGGCTATATTAATTTATTTAGTCATGTTTGTTGATCCTTTCAGAAGTAGATACGAGGAAAGTGCTAGTGAATGAGATAGTGCTACTGTTTTTGTGAAGTTTAAATCCAATAGGAGATGTAGGTGTTGAATCATAAATTACTCAAATAATGATACAATACTAATGGGAGCAAATGCCATGAAGAGAAACTTTATAAATGTTATGAGAGTCTGTGTCAGGGGCTCTAACTTGTAGGGGAATTTGGTAGGGAAAGCTTCTCTGGACAAGGGATGTTTAAGCAGAAACCTGAAGGATTACCAAGGATGTAGGTAGGGTGAGTTTATGAGCTGAGAAAAGAGCAAATGAGAAAGGCCTTTTACAGAGAAGAAACAAATAATCTCTTTGAAAGCCATTGTGTCTGAAATGTGGACATACAGGATGACTACAAAGGACGGGAGCAGTGTTCAGAGTCCAGGTCATGTCTGATGATAGGAGGGGCTGTGCAATGCTTAGGTGGCTGCCATGTTCAGATGTGTACTTGGTTGGAGCACGAGAAGTACATTGGGAGGACACAAGAGTACTGGTGAGATGTCACTGGAGGTCAGGTGAGAGATAAAGGGGTGTAGGACAGGAAAGGTGACAGTGGAGAAAAACATGTCAAAGACACTGAGAGATCTGAAACAGGACACAATGATTTTATGATAACAAGTGTTGAAGAACATGGAAGTGGGAAAGCATGACACCAAGGTTTCAAATAACTTGAATGACTTGATTTGAAGGGTATAGGCTTGGGTGGAAAGAGGCATATAATGATATATGCTTATTGTAAGTATATACTTTGGTGAGTTTTCACTGAAGTGTAAACTTGTATATCACCACCCCAAACAAGATGCAACATTTCCCCATCATCTGAAAGGGTTTCTTTGTGTTCTCTGCAATCCCCTGGTCTGAGAAAAGTCATTGACCTGCTTTCTCAGAAGCTATAAGATTTGCATTCTCAAAAATATCAATGAATTGAATCACATTATATGTAGTCTTCAGGCACTAGCTGTTTTGGGCTTAGTATAATAATTTGGAGATTTGTCCATATTAACATGTGTATCAGTAAGTTTTTTTGTTTGTTGTTTGTTTGCTGAGCTGTATTCTATTTTTTTGCTATGCTACAATTTGTTTATTCACTCACACATTTATAGATAATTAGGCTGCTTTCAATTTGGGGCTTTTATAAATTAAACTACAATGAACATTTGGGTACAAATATTTGTGTTGGCCTATATTTTTATATTTCTATGGTAGGCATACCTAGTAATGGAGTTTCTGGGTTATATTGTATGCACATAATTTAATTTTTATAAATATGCATATGCATAAATATGTATTGGTGTATATATATCATTATATATATATATATATATATATATATATATATATATATATATATATTTGTCTGTACAAAAGCCTGCCAAATTATTGTCAAAAGTTGTCATGCAAATTTCCACTCTGACTAGCAGTGTATGAGAGTTTTATTTGCTCCACATAATTGACTACATTTGGTATAGTCAGTTTCTAACTGCAGCCATTCTAATAAGTGTGAAATTCTTTTATTTTTTCGTGCTGGAAATTGAGCTCACAACCTTGTGTTTGCCAGGCAGGTGTTGTGTGTTGAGCTATATCCTCGGCCCATAATGGTGTAATTCTGTTTCACTAATTGTGATTTTAATGTTTATTTCCCTGAAATTTAGTATGGTTGAGCATATTTAAATTTATCCATTTTTATATCTTTTCATACCTGAATTTTTTTTTTCGAGTCTTTTGCCCATTTAAAAAATTGGCTCTACTTGTGCTATTTTTACTTTTACGAATTCTTTTTACCTTTAGGTAAAAATCCATTATCAGATATGTGTTGAAAATATCCTCCCAATCTGTGACTTAACTTGTATTTTAAATGAAGCAATCTATTGAACAGAAGTTTGTAATTTTGATGAAGTCCAATTTATTAATTTTTCAATGAACTGCGCTTTTTGTAGCCTATCTAAATAACTTTGCTTACCCATTTTTTTGTGACGATTTTTCTCCCTTCTTTTCTTCTAGTAGATTTACTGTTTTGTCATTTGGTTTTGGCCTTGTTTACTTTGAGGTAATTTTTATGCAGTATGAGAGTCAAGATTCATTGTTTTCCCCATATGAACATTCAGTTTTTTCAGTACCATTTGTTAAGATAATTATCCTTTTCTACTGAATTGTCCTGGCACCTTGGCAGAAATTCAACCTATGATTTCTGGACTCTTTATCCTATAGAGCTATGATTTCTGGACTCTTTATCCTATAGAGTTTTATGGCAATATTTCCTTTTTTAAATTTTGCTTCATTATAAATTTTATAATGTCTTCAAATAAGGTAGTGAATCTTTCATTTTTGTGCTCATTTTTTCACAATTATTCAGCTATTGTAAATATTTTGTATATCCATGTAAATTTTAGAATCAGATTGTCAATTTTTATATTCATATTCCTGGAATTTTGATTGGGCTTACATCAACTCTCTAATTTGAATATAAGTAATATCACAATGTTGAAATTTCTGATCAATGAACATATCATGTTTCTTCCTTGATTCATGACTTCTTTAAATTTTAAACAATATTTTGTATTTTTGAGATATGTGTTGTGTGCATTTTATTAAATCTGTCCCTAAGTATTTATCCCTAAATATTTTTGATGCTTTGTAAAAATAGTAATTTAAAAAATATAATTTAAATAGTATATTTTGTTGATAGTCTATAGAAACATATTTTTCTATGATAATCTTATATCCTGTGACATTGATAAATATACTTATTTATTTACTGGTTTTGTTGTAGATTTTTTTGATTCCCGTATATATTATCTGCAACTGAATACAAGTTATATTTTTTCCTATCCAGTCTGTTTATCATGTATGTGTGTATGTATCTATCTCTTTATCTACCTTTTTAATTCTCTACACATACACTTATTTATTGTTTGCTCACCCTATTGTACTAGCTGAATTTTCTAGCACACAAGTGGTAAGATAGACATCCTTATTTATACAGATTCTCAGGAGAAAAGAATTTAGCCTTTCACCGCTGGGTATGATTTTACATATATATTATGTAAACTGATATCTTTTATTATGCCAAAGAGGTTTCTGTATGGCTATCGTTTGCTAAGAGTTTATTTATTTAGTCAATGACTATTGGATTTTTAAAAAATACTACTGTTATATGAATTGACATAATTACATGGTTTTGTATGAATCATATTAATATGGCATACAGTACATTCTTACAATAAGCCCTGTTTGTCATTGTTTAATGGCCTTTTCACATACTTCTGAATTTGATTTTCTAATATTTTGTTAATAGTATGGTGCATATTTGGTTACAGTTATCATATCAAGATCAGAAGCACAGGGTTAAGCATTGAATTTTGGTCATATTGCACTTCAGGTAAAATTGAAAAAAATTTTAAGTGGAGGTTCATTATCCAACTGGTGTTTAAATTTGCATTTTTGAGAAGTCTGAATTGAAGAGATAAATTTGAGAATTATAATCGCATGGATGGTAATCAAAGTCATAAGTGTGATTGAATACTATTGTCATGTGAAAAGTGAAAGAATGTGAAACAAATGGCCTTGGATCAGGCCTTGGAAGTTTAATTTTTAAATTATAGACAGGAAAAGATGAACTGAAGGAGGTGACAAAGGAAGGACTATCTAAAGAGACAGAAAAACAGGAGAATGTGTTTTAGAAGCTAGGGAAGGTAGTGTCAAGATTTTAATGGTGTTAGTTCAAATGAAAAGAGACCTGAAAATTGGCCATTTGATCCTGGGGCTTGACAAGTTTTAGTGGCTTTGTCCAGAGAAGTTTAAGTGGAGCACTGATACTAAATGCTGAACAATGAGTGAACAGTAAAACAGCAGAGGATGAGTTTAGAATTTTAGATAATATTTGAAAGTTTGGCTTAAAGAGAAGATAAACTTTAGTTTGGGAAATCAACTTAGATGAGGATTTGAAGAACTGTTTCTTGTAAAAATACTTTCTTTTTAAATGGAGAGGCTTGAGTATGAGGAAATACCAGTGGAACAAGTCAGTTGAAAGTTTTAAGTTAATGATTGGAGACTCCTGCGTTCCTGCTGCCACTGGAAAGCTTGCTCCCTGCGGGCAGCCAGTGAAGGCAGGGAGATGAAGCCAGACATGCCAGGTGCATCCACAGGCTGGCATTGGAGAGTCTTGTTTCCTTTTGGCAGCCAGCGCCTACTGGAAGAATTCGACAGACACACATCTGTGTGCCTGCCACCATCCGGGGAGTCCCAGTGTAGAAATGAAGGCTGAAAGAAGAAGCAGCCCTGCCACCATGCATCACTAGGGAAGCCTCAGTGTAGCTGCAAGGATCCAGAGAAGTCCACCGTGTGCCCTGCTACCTCCCTGGGAACCTAGGTTCAGAGAAACCCAGGTTACCTACACCATTACCCTACACCATAGAGGGGCAGCCGACATGGGAAGTTCCTGGAACACCATAAGCAGCTTTTGGGAGGAACCCAGGAGAATGTCAAAACAAAGGAGCAAAAGGCAATCTCAGGCATCCAGTCCACAAAGAACAAACCTGCAAGATATAGTCATGGAAAAAAATGGAAATTACACACCTGAAGTCTCTGAGAGGATAGAAACTGAAGTAAAGAAACAATGTCATGAGACTATAAAAGTAACCAGATCATAAATAATGTCTCAGGTAAAAGGAGAAATAGCAAACATAATAAAAGTATTGTTGAGTATGTCCAAAGAAGACATAGATAAAAAGAAGAGCATAAGAAAATGATGGAAACCTTCAATAAACAATACAGAAGGAATTACAATGCATGAAACAAATTCAAAGGGATACTCAGGAAATTAAAATTCAATAAAAAGCTGTCAGAACCACTTGAAAGAGACTGAAGATAGACTTCCTGATCTTGAAGACAGGATCATAGTGAGTGATCATGAAAGGAAAAATCTTTTAAAAATAACCAGGAAATATCAATTGGATGGCTGCAAGATGATGCAAAGAAAAATAATTCAAGAATGATAGGTAACAGTGAAAAAGCAGGGGTCAACACAAATGAAATTAAAAGGCTATTTACAGAAGTAATAGCAGAAAACTTCCCAAACATGGGAAAAGGATCTGGAATACAGATAAGTGAGGCATATGGAACTCCAACTAGCCATAAGCAAATAATCTATACCCAGACATGTAATAGTCAAGATCCCAGAAATTCAGCACAAGAACAGAATATTAAAAGCTGTTAGAGAAAAGAAACAGATCACCTATAAAGGAAAACCAGTCAGAATCATGGCAGTCGTCTCAACACAAACCAGCAAGTCAAGAAGGGTTTGAAATGAAATGTTTCAAATTCTGAAAGAAAACAACTTCCAACCTAGATTGAGGTACTCCACAGAACTATCTTTCAACATTGATGGAAAAATAAGATACTTCCATGGTAAAGAGCAACTGAAGGAATTCATGACCACCAACCCAACTCCACAGAAAGTGCTGAAGAGTATTCTAGAGAGAACTAAAGATGGCCATGGTTCCAGGAACAGAGGAGGATCACCAAACAGGACAGGCAATTGAATGAAGGGGAAAAGTGGAGGACCAACAGCAGGAGAATAGCATGACAGAGACAAACCAATGTATGCTGGTTGTGAGCCTTAATGAAGTTGACCTCAATTCAGCAATAAAAAGAGACATAAGAAGAGTGGATCAAAAAATAAGATCCATCAATATACTGTATATGAGAAACACATTTAACTCAAAAGGGAATTCATGGATTGAAAATCAAAGGAGAGAAAACAATTGTTCCATGTGATAGGAAACCAGAAAAAAAAGCAAGGGTAGCTTGCCCATTACCCTCAGAATGCATAAGAAAGATATATTTTCATACAATAGAAAATTACCCAGCTATAAAGTAGGATAATCTCAAGGCTCTTGTAGGTAAATGAATGTAATTGGAGATCATGCTCATGGGTGAAATGGTTTGGAGTCTTACAGGTGAACTTTATCTCCCTAGCATAAAAAAGTACAATAGATATTATGAAAATGATAGGGGAGGAAATGTCTAAAAAGTGAAAGTGGTAACCACTATTAACTTCCTATTATCTTGTTTTGAATTCTCGTATTGTTTTCATAATTTTTTTAGGTGCTTTATTCTGTCTCGTTTTATTAAGTTTTACTATGTCTGATGGTAAGGGCAGCTATTTTGAATGAGATGCATTCTAGTAGGCATTGTTGATTTCCTGTTTTCTGGATTTGAAGTCCTATACTTTCATTCTTTTGTTTTGATTGGTTTTGTTCTGATTTGTTTTGTTTGATTTTATTGTGTGTGATGGTTTGGACAGCTATTTTGAAGACAATGAGAGATATTATGGTAGCCATTGTTGATTTCCTGTTGTCTTGTTTTGAAGTCCTGTATCACTTGCATTGTATGTTCTGATTTGCTTTATTCTGTTTTTGCTTTGTTTTGTTTTATTCTCTTTAAATTAAAAAAATAAAGTTAATGATGGGGGAGCAAAAACACAGTGTTGAAGTAAGGCTGCTGAATATGTAATTCAGTGCATGAATTAGGTAGGACTCAATCTTAGCAAAAGAAGCATTTCTTCTTGTTACAGTAGAAGGAAGGAAGGAAGGAAGGAAGGAAGGAAGGAAGGAAGGAAGGAAGGAAAGAAGAAAGGAAGGCAGGGAAGCAGGAAAGGTATCCAGGAAATTAGTTCTTTTAGTATGATGGTGGGAAATTGAGAGCTATCTTCAGCTGATAATTTTTGTTTCTTGGAAGAAAGCAATACATTCTACAAAATGTATGAAAAATATTTGACTTATATTGAAATAGATCCAAGTAATGTTTGTAGAATATTTTATAATATTTAGTCTTCAACCACAGACAGGATAATTCAACTGGGGCTGTACAGGTGCACATACATTTTGATCACATCTGCCAGTAGTTTGGAAGGGACTCAGTGGCCCTGGCGACTGTGGAATGTATGAGCGAGACCTCACTGAAACAAGGTTACACTAGTGTGGAAAGCTGGCAGACAGATGATGAGCACAGGGGTGCCATCTTAGTAGGGATGGAAGACTGAATGGAAACAGTGGCTTTGCTATTCTTTCCTCCCCTATTACGAATTAAATCCACCCTTTAGTCGCCTGTGTTCCTTCCCTCTTCCTGATTTTTGGTTTTCACTCAAGCCCCACTTCTTTCTGTTCCCTCTCTCCTCTCTTTAATCTCTAGTCACATTTCTAAATCATATTTCTACTCATTCCTTTTAGTCCCTTTCACGAAAGGCCATTTGTTGAAAATCTTTTTTTCTTCTCTAATTTCTCAGTATTTCTATTCCCCCCTTTTCTTATTTTGTTCCTTAAGTTTTTAGCCACCTTAATTCTTCTCATTGTCTTACTATTTATTTGTATATAAAAGAAAAAAGTCTCTATCTTCCAGTATTCTTGATCCTAATTTAAGTTAGATTATATTTTAGACCAATTTTATTAGTATGGGTTTGCAATACAATGTAATTACACCCATCTTGGGGAATTGGTACATGTACATATTGCATCTTGATTATCCCCCTCCCCTTATGCTCCCCTCTCCCTCTTTTACAGATCCCCTTTGAATTCCACAAATTAAGGTCATTTATATTATTTAATGGCATCTTGCTTTATTGTAAGTATTCTCAAATTTTATTACTTAGCATTTAAAAAAGTGTATGAAAAATATTTGACTTATATGGTTATATGCCACACTCTTCTCCCTGCATTTCCATTTCCAGCTCCTCTTCCTTTTCATACACTGAGAGATATTTCTTTTCTAATAATTCAGCTCTATAGCCTCTGTAGACCAACCTCCTGAAAACTAGCTAATTCTCCAATATGCATATCTCATCAGGTTTGAAGTTGAAATAGTGTCTTTTTAAAGGAAAGGTAGTAGAAAGGGTTTGTTTGTTTGTTTCTGCTTTTGTTTTTTTATAGAACACCCAGTGACTATTACATAGAGTCTCTGGCAAACCATTTGGAAGACATTTACATATTTAGATTATTTAGAAAATTAGAGAGAATTGGAAAGACAATAAATGTCTTCATATATATAAGTTATAGAGTATGAAAAGGGAGTCAGCTACTCAAAAAAACACAAAAGTATGTTTTCATTTAAGCATCGAAAGTGTTGGAAGCTTCAGAAGAGTAGTTTTACTAGGTAGACCATAGATACTAAAAAATCTGGAATTCAGAGTTGTTTTGCTGTCATTCGTAGGCAGTTAACTAACAACATGTATGCATTATCAACTAGATACAAAGTACTTCCTAGATTATCCTGGAAAATAACAACATGTCCCACAGCCTCAGCTCATAAGCTTACCCTCTGAGAAGGATTAGGTATAAGAAATGAATTTTCTCTCCAAAATTTAGGTGAAAGACATTCCTTCTTCCTTACCAAGTAACTGATACTAAGCCACATTCATTACTAGGGTGTCAAAAATTAAGCCACAACCAAATTTTGGGAGCCCTGCCTTAAATACCCAGAGCTAGAGATATTTACTACAGGGCTGCACATTGTATCCCTGTTTGTTCCTCTTTGATTGATGTCTACTACTCTGAATAACTATTTTGAAGATATTGATAGAAAGCGTATTAACTATTGTTAGTCTGCAACTATTTTCTTATGAAAATTTTAGTTTTTCATAAAATAATAAAGGAGACAGATTCCATGCCTTCACTGGCAAGCACAGAAAATGAACTTCTTTGATGAATTTCTGGTTTCCCAGCAAACTGAAGATCTCCATCATTTCTCTTATGTACGGTTATGTGCCATACATACTCTTCTCCCTGCATTTCCACTTTCAGCTCCTCTTCCTTTTCATCCATTGAGAGATATTTCTTTTCTAATAATTCAGCTCTACAGCCTCTACCTAATTCTTCAAAACACATAGGCTTGATTGCTTGTATGGAAGAGGCACAGAGAGTTTCATGGATTTCCTAAAGCAGCTGGAACCAGACTGAAGTGAATATCTCACTAAATTATCCTGCTGCATATGAATGCTATGGAAAATTTATTGAGACAAAGTATATTGTATCTTGTATTTGGCATTCAATCATGGAGCCTTTGTCAAATTTTTATTTTTTAAAAACTCATCTGTTATTTTCAAATAAGTAAGGAATATATTTTAAAACCTCTTACTGACTCAACACTTCACATGATATATTCACTAGTCTATAGATCTGTTATGACACTAAAAATAATGCTTGTACCAGCATTTGGTACAAGAATTGAAACATAATGCTCTCAAAAATATAACTTTGGCAGCAGAATATTTCTATAAAGACATTTCTAGTTACCAGGAGATGTTGTTCACCTTAGGGGAAGTGAACATCATGTTCAATGCACTAACTCCTTCATAAAGTGAAAGTAAGGAAGCTTTTATATCTTCTCATGATACCCCATCCAGATCTACCAAAAAATATCTTTGCAATGAATGTATTTAAATCTCTTTGAGCATGATATGGAAAATTTTGAAAAGAAAATATGGGGCTTTTGAGCATGCATTCAATTTTTTAAAAGTGCTATAGCAATGCTTCCTTAACTTTATTGTGTACATGGATCACCTGGAGATGCTGTTAATATAAAGATCCTCATTCTGTATATCTGGGATGGGGCCTAAGAGTCTGCACTTACATCCAGCTTCCTACAACCAGCTTCCTGTGATAGTGATTCTGTGGATTTGCTGATGACACTGTTATGGTTTGCATCTAGATGTCCCCCTAGAGCTTCATGTGATCATGGGCAAGACGTTTGGGAGGTGATTTGATTATAAGGCATTATAACTGACTTACTGTTAAGAGGTGGGTTCTGGTGGGAAGAGGCAGGGCAATGTGGGAAGACCCAGAAGGTTATCTGTCCCTTTTCAGTTCCTCCCTTGATGCTCTGTTTCCTGGCCAATATGGCTTGAGCAGCTTATCCTCTGTTATACCCCTCTGCCATGGTTCCTGCCTTGGAATTAACCTACTATGCAAGGACTGAAGCTTCTACTAGCAGCAAACCAAATATATTTCTCTTCCTTTAAGCTGTGGGGATTGGGTATTTTGTCATAGCAACAAGGAAAATGACTAAGATTCATTGAGGACAGTGGTTACAGAACTTGGGCATCACCACCAATAACTGCCCTATAAGACATTACGGCTTAAAGGAGATAGCAGTATCTACTGACAGGCAAATATAATGTCTTTACTTAAGTTACTACTTTAGTCAATACTTTAGTTACTATAGCTCATGCTGGTAAATTGACTTTTCCAATGTGGCTATATCTTTCATTCCAAAGCATGTATTTTTCCCCCAGGGAAATATAGATTTAAATTTAATTTTTGAAATGTATTTCCTTTGTTGGCTAGATCAAGGTCATTCTTTGCATGATATAAGAGAAAGAGATTCAGCACCGCTGCCATAGCTGGGAACTGGCATGTACAATAAAGTACTGTGTATGACACATAAATTTGAATGGGACTGCTTGACTGACTGTAACTTAAGGCCCCTGGTGCATCAGTTGACTGTGTTTATGCTGGGGCAGGTATGACAAGTTTTAGATGTATCGATTTGAAAAATCTATTGGACACTTAAGAGGAGATATCAGATGAGTAAAGCATGTATCTGAAATTCAGTAATGAGATTTAGGCTGCATGTAGAGTGTGTATAAAGTAAAAAGAAAAGAAATGTTAGGGAATAGTAACAGTTAAGAGATAAAATAAAGAAAGCATAGCCTACAAAGGAGACAAAGATTTAAGGGAAAATGGAGGTTGAGTTCTCAAAGCCAAGTAAGAGAGTGTTAGTATATAGTAAGTTTGGGCTGGGGATTTAGCTCAGCCTGTGTGGCCAGTGCGAGATCGTGAGTTCGATTCCCATATATAAAAAAAAAAGTAAATAAGTTCTTCTCAAGTGCAAATTGTGTGTTTCCTTGAGCATTCCATATTTTATTACATGTTTGTGTTTGTGAATATCTGTAGAATATTTTTCAGTCTTCTCTCATGTTTTCCTGAGTTCTGTCTCTGTTTTCTGTCCCATTGTGTTTGCACATATTTTTTCTGGCATTTTGACCTTAGGTATTCTTCTTTGCATCTGGTTTTCTCTGTTGACCTGGATGATGTTTCCCAACTTTGTCTCTGGACATTTTACTAGTATCCTGCTGGGCCAGAACATTCCTTTCACTATGTGGAACTATTGATATTGTAACTGGTAGAAACCAAAGACATTATATTTGCCTGTCAGTAGATATGGCTATCTCCAGTGCCTTATAGGGAAGTTATTGGTGGTGATGCCTAAACTCTAGCATGACCTGGAGTCTGAGAGGGGGGCTGATTATGTGGCCAGAAAAAGTGGAAGGAAGGATATGCCATTGATTCCTCAGGAACTTGAGCACTAGTAGAATCAAAACCACTAAATAATAAAGGGAACAAGACAGTGGTAGGTTGTTAAAGAGATGAATCTAGAGTCAGACAAATTATTCAGTATTGGACTTGTTCCTACTCCAGATCTCAGTTTTTTTAACCCATAAAATGGGTATAGAGCACTTAGCATAGTTCATGGCCAAGAAAATGTGTTAAATAAATGTTGTCAAAGTCAATATATACATTTGTGCACATATGCAAAGTTTCATGAAGCTATTTACACAGATGGAGTGTGATACATGAAGAAGGTTATAAACAATAATTTAGCCTTCTCAAAAAGAGATTGTGGATGAGAATAAGGGTAAATCAATTCATTTTGGGGACACTTAAAGTACTGCCCTTTAGATAGTATTGCTATCTAGAGGAACATGCCCTAGAAGCATTCTCCAGTGTATATGGAATATAAATCATATATATTATTTTTATCTACTTTTCCTATCACTCAGGGATGATCATTTATGATATCAGTTATTTGTTCTTTGGAGATAGAACAAGGTTTTCCCCTATGGAAAGTGGGATACTAATTAAGAACTTTAACCACATATGAATCTTGTAACTACCGAAATCACTAGCTTGGGTGAATTTCCAGTGGTGTCAGGTGTTAGAATCAGTACCAGAATGAAAATTAGAAGATAAATAATAATTTGAAGACCAGGATACAACTGAATATGAATAATCACTAAAAATACAAGAAATTGTCAGGAAACTTATTTGCATAGGCAAATGTCCTTATCATGATTCTTCCTTATTTGCAGGATTCAAATTATGTATTATTGAGTGGCAAAATGCCAGTCCAAATGGAATATTTGCCAGCTTAAGGTTTATTGACTACAATTTATTGGTTATAATTACTAACTTTTTATGTTTAAATGTTCTAGTGCTGACATGCTTGGGGAAAAATTGAGCCACAGCAGTGATTGCACAGCAAGAAAATCAGCAGCAGGGGAAAATTAAATGCTAGGTGATAGTTTGAAGTCAGCAGTGATGGGAATGGAGTGGGGGGAGAGTTAACTTTTTAAGTGATTTAGCAAATAATGCTAAGAAGGTGCCATGGCATGATTTTGTTTTTTATTATAACAAATTGTAATTGATCATTTTTTGGTATTCATATAAGAAAATCACTTTACAGAAAATTTTCACTGCCATAAGCAACTCATATCAAAAGCCTTTAATTTAAAAAATACTCACATGTAGATTTCACTTTTTAATCCTAAGGTGCTTAAAAACTTTTCTCTTAAGATTATACCAAAGAAGAGTTTCTTTTTTCCAGAACACACTAAAATTCTGGCAGTAGTAGTTAGAAATAATGAAATCAGAGAGGGACATTTCCTTGTTTCCCTGGGATGCTAGGTCATCGAGCAGAGGTGTCAGAGGATGGATTCATTCATTCGTTTACTTCTGTATCCTTCTAAAAAAAAACAAAAACAAAAGGAAAGACAGAAAGAAAAATGCCAGATTATCTGCCAACGTTAGTTCTAACCTGCTTCTCATACATTTTAAAATCCTATGCAAAAGCCTTTCCCGCCTGAGTAAAATGAAGAGCACTTCCCCTTCTGCGTTCCTTCTTTGAGGAAGCAAATATTAGAGCTTGTAAGTAATATGAGTATAAATTCTTTCTCATGTTTTAAAGTTTCTTCTCTTTTATGGGTTTAGTTTCTGCTGGGTTTATCTACTTAATCTCCATCCATCTGTCCCTTTGTTCATTCATTCCTTATTCATACAAGCTTTAGAATTTAGAAATCCCTACAGACTTTAGAATTTAGAGATCCCTACAGACTTCCTGATAATCTGAGTTATTTTCTTTATAGTTCTGGAATAAGAATCGAAATGTGGCACATATTATTTGAAAATATATGTAGGGTGATTATAGTTTATAATAATATATATTTTAAAATACTTAGAAGGGAGAATTTTGAATGCTCTCACTGCAAATAAATCATGTTCAAGGTGACAGAAATGCTAGTTATGCCATTTGATTATTACATCATACATATGTCTATTCAGATATCATGCTGTATCCCAGAACTATGTAAAATTATTGTGTCAATCAAAAATAAAAGAAAACAAATTTACAAACACATGGGAAATGGTAGTCTTTGGTTTAATATTATTCAGGCTGAGGCAAATTTTTGTAAAATTAAGTACCTAGTCACCTTTTTACTTCTGCAAGTGGTGTGGTTTACATTTCTGAAAGAAAGCCAAAGAAGCAACCTGTGACTGGTGCTTAGGGATCCTACTCCTTCCTTTTTTCACAGGGTGGCTTACTGTCGCTTGATCGGGGAAGCCTGCCTTCTTGTTCCCTAGGACCCAGTGAACACTCCTAGAACTTTTAGCAACTTGTACTTTGCTTTCACAATGCTCCTTACAATGGCTATTAAATGTTTATTTGGCTGATTTTTTATTTAATACCTGTCTATTCCATTTGACCACATGCTCCTTTGGGCTGGCATGGTCATGTGTTATTTACTGCCTATTCCAGAGCCTATTCCAGTGTGAGGACTCTGTTGAATAAATTGTTAAAACATTTGAAGTAGCCATCCCAAAGATATTAAATTGTATTGAACCACTGATCAGAAAAAAGTATGTATTTAATTAACCTTTTAAATTTGTAATACTGCATTTGCACTGCATATAATTTTCTAAAAATCATAAAGTAGTGAAATGTAGAAAAATTAGAAAAAATACAGTTTGTACTCTTTTTTTAAAAAAAATTGAAGGCCAGGAGAAACTTTAAACTAGAGAAATTGTAAAATTAATTGGAATAGTAAAGTCCTTTTCTTAAATAGTGAGCCCACGTTGCTATTAAAACTTTTGGATGAATATATATGAAGAGTAGTTAGGATTAACTCTTTCCATTTTACTAGGGATTTGATAGATTATAGAAACTTCCTTAGGAGCTGTTGTGTTTTCTCATTGTAAAATGTAATTAGCAGATATAAAAAATGTAATTAGCAGATAAAAAAAGAGGCTTATTAATCTTACAGAGTATAATCATGGTCGTTTATGTGTAAATTCTTTTATGTTCATGCATTGCTTGTCCTTCATTTTAAATAAACAGGTTAGAAGTCAAATGCCATTACCAATTGCATTAAAATCATTACATTTAAAAAAGACTAAAACAGCGAATTTATTATTTTGTTTTCCAAAGGGAATTCCAAGTTAATTGGCCTAGTTTTAGGATTATGATTTTCAAAACTAAAACCAAACCAAAATGTCTTAGTGCAGATTTTCAGCCAAAGTATTCGAAAGCACCAAGTTATAAAGAAGTATTGTGGTATGGCGAACCAAGAATCTTCACAGTCATTCATAAATTTAAAATGTCCAATGATCAATGCTCAGCAATACAGGGCTATTAGGGTCTGTTAATCTCTTTTCTTTTCTCTTTTTATTTTGCCTTTTGCTTTCTGGCTAGGAGTCTCCTCTGAGCAGACAAGATTACCAACAGGTTTTCTTGCCTTATGGCTCCCGGTGGATTCTGCCAGAGACCTGGCAGAGTTCTGTCTAGGGGGGAGGTCAGCATATAATTTCCTTGTGTGTCTACCAGGGGCTGGCTGTGTCCTTCAGGGAAGTCATTGTCTCTTTCACATCTCTGGTGTTTATGGCTCTTATTTTCTGGAGCTGCTCCCTCCTCTGATCCTTAGAGCTCCCTTGTGGTGACTGCCATCTCTGACTCCTACTGGATTATGGGTTTCCTCTGCCATTCTCAATGCACTGCCCTGCCTTGACAAGAATCCTCTGATGGAGACTCCTTGTGTTACTCTAATTCCAGTGTTCCATTTGTTTTCTTTTCTCCAGTTCATATCACACCCTTGAAAACAAAGGTAAGAAAATGTTTTTTCTTACATCTCAATAGATCATCCAAACAAATGACTCTGTAAGTGTAATATATGCTTATGCTTTCAGACACACACTGATTAGAAAACACGCTCTTTGTGTTTTAAAGAAAGCATCTCTCATGTGACCTGATCTTTGTATTTTCTGCTGAAATTTCAGGGTCACTATCAGTAGCAAACTGTTTTTGAACATTTTATCCTGCAGTGAGAATGGATTGGTCCTGTCATTCCAGTCTCTAGTTGACTTTGTTAGTCCTGTGCATTTATGAAGAGAGAGATTCTAGTGAAGGATGTGGTTTTCATCCTGGCCCACAATGGCATTAAACTCATGATCTTAACTCTCCTAACATACTCAGCTGTATTAACTAACACAGGCTATTTTGGTGTGAGCATGCATATAAAGTAAAGCTTTGCTTAGTCCAAGTGAGCTGATGTAGGATGAAGATAAAACTGTGGAACAATGAACAATGGAATGTCTCTTGCTGTCCACGACCTCCACAGTTTCTTTTTTCAATAGACTCCTCTCCTCTTCTGTTAAGCTCCATCATGCATCATAAAGCAAAGGCTTGCCGTTTCCTCTAAGTCAAATATAGGAACTCAGCTGAGGAGAAAAGCCGAGTTGCATATGTCACATTTGGTACTCTTGAACATGCAGAAAGTCCAATTCTGTCCACTATGTGGGCAGGTTGTTTCTGAGCACATTTTGATTTGGGAGGGAACTCTTCTTCATGGTTTTGTGGACAAACGAGGCAGTCACTGCTTCCTTATTTTATCACTCTGTTACTCTACATTTCTTTTCTCTTCCTCCCTCTCCTTATTCTGTGTTTATGAAGCTGATAGGAGCATAAATGCTCAAGGTAGTGTTGGTGGAGGAGGGAATGCAGAATATTGGCCTCTAGCACTGACTACTCATTTTTATTTAATTTTAGAATATATACTTGCTGTCCCACCATAAACTAGTAGTTTTAATACTACAGAAGTGTTAAGTCTGTAAAGATAGAGTTAATTGCGACAGTTTCATTTTTCTGATCCTGAATTTCTCAGAAAAAAATAAATCCATCCCAAGGTTGGGTGACAGCCACTGTTGCTAAGGCCACCATCACTGCACAAGTGCTCAGGCAAGCTCTCCCTCCTGAGGGAAGAGTGCAGCTTCAAGCTGAGCTTTCACTGGAGAAAGTCAGTGATGCTGTTGAGCAGCATGGACAGCCTACCATTCCAGTCTTTTCCACAAAGTTCCATAATCAACAGATGAACAAGGTTGTTTACAGAGATAAGAACAAAAACCTTTCTCGGTGGTAAAAATGTGTGTGAGTCAGGTATTCTGACTGGAAACCTGCATTCAGACGTGTGCAGGTTTCTTATATTTACTACAGCTCTGAGAGCTTTTTCTGATCTGTGCCTGCCTTGCATGGAGTGTCTTGGTTTCCTTGGGAAACAGAACTCGCCCCATTCTCAACAGACAAGGTAAATTTCAAATTTACTCACAATATTTCAATATGAAAATGCTGGGAAACTTTAAAAAGGCGGCTGAAGTAGAACTGTAGCACTAGGCCATAAAGATCCCCTTCCAGTCAGTAACCTCCGGTGTCATCCCTCCACACTGTACAGTTAGACTCAGGGAAGGCAATTGGAGACACAGTTGAGGAAGGCGTAAGAGTTCTCAACCCTGTCTAGAATAATTATTCTATAGATAAACATGAGCAAGAGGGAGCAAACGATGAAAACTCTTGCTCAGAGTTCTTCAGTCACTTCCCTATTGTTCCTGAATAAAGCCCAAACTTCCTGTTATGTTTCCTTTGATCTGGCATTTGACCCCGTCTTTCTCTTTCATTCACCCTACCCAATCATGCGGGCTGCCTTTCTTGCTCCCTGACCTGGCCACACCCTATTCCTCTTCCAAACCTTACATATATCACTCCATATTTTTCCAAGTCCTTCCTGGCTTTTCTCAACCTTTAGCCTCAACTCAAATGTCTCCTCAAACAGACCCTCACTGACCATGTCTTTCCATCCTGTTAGTACTTCATTATACTGTTTATTTCCTTCCCTACTGTAATTATGGTTTGTATTACTTTGTGTATTTTGCTTTCCCCATGAACATGTAGGGATTTTTTTTTATAAATCTAGTTTTTTATTTAAAAGGAGTCAGTCTGGCTGCTGGGATAGTGTGGACTTGAGGAGGATAAGAATGGAAGCAGGAAGAACTCAGGTCTTTATAGGGATCTCAGTACCACAGGGCATGGTTTAGGGTATGGTTTTTTGTTCCACCTTTCCTAGGTCACTGCCTGAGAGGAGTAATAGAACTCTAGACATTTTTTAATTCTAGTCAGTCAGATAAAGGGAAGAGCACAAAAAAGGCAAAACTTCTCTTTGAGGGCACTTTCAGAAGTTATGCTACCAGAAGGAAGGCTGCCAAATGTAGTCTAGTCCAAAGTTACCCAGCATCTAGGAAAAGTCAGAGGTTCCATAGAGGAGAAGCAAAGAACAGAGACTGCAAGACATGCATCTCTGCTATCATTGATTTTAAACACATGCACGCGCGCGTGCACACACACACACACACACACAAAGTAAATTACTTTTGAAATAGAATTTTAGCTTCCTTGATATCTAAGTCAAAATTTTGGCATCTCTTCTTAGAGTTTTTAAGTTCAAGATTCACAGAATAGTTAGTTAAATGTAGATAATAATAGCTTTATTGACAGCTAAGCAAGTGAAGTACCAAATGGCTTCCTGAATGCATGACTTTCTGTTAACTGAATTGGACAGAATTCAGCTTGGACCTGAGGAAAAAATATTGCCTCCTCCTCTTACATGATACCTCAACCTTGGAACCCCTTCTGCCTTCCCAGAAGGCTTGAGGACCACTTATTCAGCAAACTGTGGATTTCAGGCCTCTGCCATACAGCCAGTTGCTAGAGAAATATGGAAAGGAGGAAGGTGGGCTTCTTCCTCAAGCAGTTGGGGGAGTGCTGCTGTTCTGACCCTATAGGAGCAAAGAAGCCTGAAATGTATGTGGACAGGTCAAAGGATACAGGGAAAACTTGTAGACTGCTGACCAATAAATGTAGAGCTCTTATTCCTGGTTCACTTTCCCCTCTGTTTGGAGGATAGTAATCAAGGGGTGCAGAGTCTGTTAGGAAGCATTTGTTCTGGAACTCCCCAGGAAAGGTGAGGTTGGGAATAGGAACCTTCCTCAGACAGAAGTGAGAATGTAGAGGTAAAAGTGCTCAGAAAAGCAGAAGTTAAGGCAACTTTTTAGGGTGAGTATGATGATTAATGTCCAGAGCTGTATAATTAATTGCCTTAAATATGCTTTATTTGTGAAATGGGAATGTGGCTTTATTTTAAGCACACATCATATTCTTATGAAACCTCAACACAAAGGAACTGGGAAATGAAGGAAAGCAAAATGACAGGTGCTTTCAAATATGTAACTTGATGCCTTAGGAACTGAAAGAAAAAGAAAAAGTAAGAGGTAGGTCAGGACAGTGGAAGAGGGGAGTGGATGAAGGAGGACTAGGAGGTTAGGACTGGGCTGAGGCTGGGAGCACAGCAGTGAATGTCCTTTTCAGAGGCTGTCATGGGGGGTATTAGGGTTCTGGCATACGTCAGGTGTAATGGGAGAGAGGTTAAGAAAGGATTATTCATAAGGCACGGCCACCATTAAAGGAACAACTGTAGCATGCTGAAGTCTTCAGGAGCCAGCAGTAAGGAGAGACCTGCAGTAGTAAGCGTATGGAGTGCTTACTATAGCCTGGCACAGTATTTGCCTGTGTGTGAGTTCTCTGGTCAAAAGCATCACATCAGTAGAGGAAGAAGCTGAGGAATAAATTATCTGACTCATTCCCCCCTCTATGGTCTGCTGTTGCATTCCATTTGCCCAACTCAACTGGAACCCAGGGGCAAAAGGTCAACATGGCACAGTGGTAGACAGGAGCCTCCTAGAACACACTGAAGAGAGAGAAAGATTGAGAGAGCAAATGGAAAAGAGCCTGCAATGCAGTTTTGAGAGATGCAAAGCGGAGGCGATATTAAATTTTCTGCCACTATTTAACTAATGCATTGCCTCTAAACATTCATTGAACACTTTCTCTGTCATATGTGGAGATACTAAACAAATTAACAGAGACCTCTATTCCTCGAGCATAGTAAGTCAGCAGACAGTCAAGGTGCCAATGTCAGATGAGTGGGTACGATAGGAGCGAGGAACAGCAAGAGACAGCTCTGTGATAGAACTGGGGGGGCTTCCAGGAAGAAGCTGACATTCAGTGTTTGTAGCAGACCACTAGGTGCAAGACAGCAGAGTCTCCCTGTGCAGAGACCAGTGTGGGCAGTAGGACTGAAGATACCGGGCAGCTGTCTCATGGTCACTTGCATCCAACTGAAGAGTTTGGGTTTTATCTTTAGAATTTGTAGATGGGGATTAACAAAAGGTTATAAAGGTTGTTATTTCTTTCAAAGACAGGCAAACCGATAAAGGCTGCTTTCTTGAATTCTTTTCTTTCTTGGTATGTTTTCTTTTCCTCTAATCTCACCCTACCACAACCTTTTAATTTTTTCATGTTGTGTGATAGATGAAACCTCTGGGATTTGGGGATCAGTTAGAGTGGGTTTGATGTAAGAAGAAGAAAAAGAAACGTTCTAGGTCTTTAATAAATTCTCACTTCAATTGCCAGTAGGGGTTTAATTTGAGGAGAGTGGAAATATTGGGAATGCTGGCACAGAAATTAAAATGCTTAATGAGCCAATGCCTAGTGGTCCAATGCAATAAAATAAAAAGGAAATGTGACTTTGTGACAACATGAAAAGTTGTCTTGAGATACTATTAGTATACTATGATGTGTGTTATTACAGACTGCCACATTAAAAAAAGGAACAAATAAAAATAATGACATATATTCTGATATTACTTTTGTGCACTGATCTCCAAAGGGAAAACTCTTCAAGACTTTGGGGAGAAAGTCCATTACTGAATTAATCAAACAACCATCTTCTGTCTGTACTTTGATTTTATATACCCTTTACACCTGTTTAATTAATCCTAAACATGATGCTGACTGCTAATTAAACAGCCCTGAAAGTGACTGACTGAAGGTAGTAATTTGAGATAATTAGTTTTGGTTTCAAACACTCAATTTTCACACTTTGTGCTCATTTTTAGAAAGGGGTAGCTCATTATTACAGACAGGGTGGGGGTTGTGCAAGGCATTTTATTGCTGGACTCTGAGTTGCTGAGGGAGTGGGAAGAGTATATATCCAAAAAAGACTTTTGGCACTATGGTATAATGTTTCTTAGAATGTTCTACTCTGTCTCTAACATGCAAGAATACACATATGTACATAGACACACACACACACACACACACACACACACACACACACACACACACACCACATTCATGCCTACACAGAATTCCTGCTAATGTGGTCAGACTTATGAATCTCTTTCATTAGAGTGTAGAAATGTACATGGTTTTGATATTTGGACAAGTTTTACCTTGTAGGGGGAAGATCTCACTGAGCCAACCATGATCTCTTTTCCAGGTTCCTTAGAACCAAACAAAGATCAAGCTTTGATGTGTGGCTTGAGGTCTGGAGGGGTGTCTTGCTGAATAGTCATGTACTACAACATCACAAAGCCTAATCAGGCCACATGTCTGTCAAGAGAAGTCCAGTGTATTTAGCAGAGAAAGAAAAGGACAAGAAGAGGAATGAATGAATGAATGAATGAATGAATAAATAAATAAATAATGTGGTTCTCAGGAGGAGAACAGAACCAAAAAGAATTTGGGATTGAGTAGTCTGGGCTCAGTAGTCACTGTTATGGCCGATATAGGTAGATAGGCCGATAGAGGTTATACAGAGCTTCAGTCACTCTGGCAGCAACCTGGAGCGTTCCTAGCACACTGTTCTGTACTTGAATGCTTCTATTGGTATGTTGTAAAGTTTAGTGTCACTTCTCTGGCCACCTATACAAAGCAGAACTCTATATACCTAAAAAGGTTATCCATGTTGAGTACTTTTCAAAGATGGTAAGAGTAGAGTCCAAACCTCCCCACGGATTGGAAATGATCTGGTCAGGTGGTGGTAGTGACCTTTGGATCCTAAGATGTGCTGCTTTATGCAGGAAGCTAGAACTTCCCCATCTCTTTGAGCACAGCAAGATCTAATGGAGAATAAAGTCAACTGTTTTATGTACGAGTCCAGTCTGAATCTTCAAGAACTCCATCTGAGTTAGGATGCACTGGAGTCAATTTGACATCTGAACTTTTACCCACAGCCTAGCACAATGGCCAAGAAGAGATGTTTTGCATAACTAAAAAGCTCAGCCTCTCAAATTACTGCAAAATGATGTAGAATTGCCAGTTTTGAGAATCTTCTAAAAATTCACCCTGCTTATGTCAGAAAATAGCTCTTTTCCTATAAAATTTATGGTCCAGATTACTTTTATGATTTTGGGTTATGGAATTGAAAAGATGTTTTTATTAGCAGATATATGATTATTCTCAAATATTTTATGTGATACTAAATAATTTTGCCAAAAACAATGAGTATATTTGCAAAACTACTTAATTTATAAAAAAATACAGACTTAAGACTTAAATAGTGTCCATATTGAATTTACTCTTAGTCATTGTGTAGTCTTTATGTCCTGAAGCCAAAGGCAGTCTCAGAGGTGACCTTTTCTGATGTATGTATGTATTGTGCCTTTATTTCTGTCATTTCTGTTTCCGAAAAATCATGTATGGAATAATAAAAGCAAAAACAAAAAACACTAATATTTTCTTTTGCCTTCAAGAACACAGGAACCTGGAGCAAAACAAAATGTTTTCTTATTGCTTACAAGTATGCATATTGAGAGAAAGTGAGCCCATGGATGATTATAACATATTTTGTAATTAAATTGGTGGTACTTAACCATATTTTGGCTTTAGGCAGATATGTCTGTTTCCAGTTACCTTTGGCTGTTTAGTGTCTTATAACAGTCTGTCATTCTACAAGGTTATTTCATGAGTTGAAATGACCTGCAATTTGTTTTTCAGATACCTCAAATTAGCTATGCATCCACAGCCCCAGAGCTAAGTGATAACACCAGATACGACTTCTTCTCCCGAGTGGTCCCACCTGATTCCTACCAAGCGCAAGCCATGGTGGACATTGTGACAGCCCTGGGATGGAATTATGTGTCAACATTGGCTTCTGAGGGAAACTATGGAGAGAGTGGTGTGGAGGCCTTCACCCAGATCTCAAGGGAAATTGGTGAGCATGTATTTATCAGATGATTGTATTTGGAAGTGAACAACTCCAAGCTCTGTCTGATGTGCATGGAATAATTAGGACTCCTACAGATGCATGACCTAGGTTGTCCACTCTAGAGGGAAGCTGGATGCATTATAAATGACTTTATTGTTCATAGGTCTATCAAGGTGACTTTTTTGGTGCTAATTTAGGAAATAGAGCTCCTAACACAAACATATTTTGAAGTTGTCTGTTTTGATGAGGGAGTTTGCTGGCATATTGGAGCCACTGTAAATGTGAATAAATGACATACTATATGATTGTTCTAGATAGAAGTTTACATTAGCAAGTGATTAAATTTAAAAAGGCAGTGGAATTTAACATTTAACACTAGAGGGATTAAAACTAGTAATCATCTTAAAGCAAAACTGATATAGCCCCCAAAGCTATGCTAAAGCAATATTCTTATTGTTATATTTGACCCTTTGCTTTGTTATTCTTGTGTAAAACTCAGAAGCTTGCAGTGGGATGAAGGGGAAAATGTAAAAACTTGGTTAGAATAAAGTGCTGATGAGCTCGGTGCTAGGCTTCACTCAAAGTGCTTATTCAAATCCTTGTAGACATTTCACCAATGTGTATGTTCACCCATGAGGTTTTAAGTTCATTTCTCTACTTGAAAAAAAATAGAGCAAAATAAAACAAAACCAAAACAATTAAAAGCACAAGTCATAATGTTAATTAGTCCATAGTGTTTCTTTGTGGATGAAAGGAGAGACAGCTTATTATTTCTCAAGTACTATTATTCTTGTTAAGAATGAATAAATTTTTCTAGAAGGACAATGACAATATAGTATGGAAAGATTAAACAGTCAATTGGTTGTTTTTCCATAGTTTTGAATGTAAAGGAAGACTATGTAGATCAATTCATTGCTTATTTGGAGGATTCAGTTTAAGAATGACAATGATTTAAAGTTATTAAAATAAGCTTTTCATTTGGAAAACTTGTGGATGTTTGTGTTCTGTTCTTCCATACACCATAAAACATAGGACTTTATTATGCATAATATTTTGTGTGTTAAACATTTGTTCTACAGCTGTGCTGTTGCAGAAACTGTAGAAAATTCATGATCTTGTTGGACAGATTGGGTTAACTGATTTAATTGAACAACTGCTCACACCTGCTGTAAGTGTCCATGATGCCATAATCATTGCTCTTTGGAATTTTAAATTATATCAACATTGCTATACAAATGATTCAGAACATCCAAATGAACTTTAAATTACATTATTTTTTTTGGATTAAAATTTCAAATTTATCCTTAGAGCAAAATGCCTACTCAGATTTAAAAAAAAATGGATTCTGGTAGCAAGGTTAACACATTATGTAAGGAGCTGATGTCAATTTTTGACTGACCTGATCAACACAAGAAAGAAACTGATAGAGTATGTATTGGAATAACTTTTTTTTGCAGTGACCCTAGACATTCTGCAACATCAGGACACATTTTGTGTACACGAAACAGATTATTGTGAAAAATTCAATGCAGGAAATAATTTGTCATTTGTGAAATCTAATAAAATGCATTGTTTTCTGATAGTGTACAATTTTATTCTTTGGATTACCATGAGAAATACTTAGTGTTCACTTTTTTAGGGACAGCATTACACTTTGGTAATACTGTCAAACAAATCAGATGGTGCCATTCATTATTCCTGTTTCTGTCTTAGTCATTAGTATGGGAGAAAATAATTTTAGTGCCTTGTGTATGCTCCTGATTACAGCCATACATTTCTCTGTTTTGATTCTCTCAGTATTCTGTGACTTGATTGGCTGTCCATTCTATTTCAGTTCTCACTTTTCTGTGGAGTGGAGGAGGGATGGATTGTCAATTAATATGCAGAATACTGAAAAGGCCAAATTAGTACCACCCTAGAGTATGCCATAGAATATATTAAATATCAAAATCATCTTTCATTTTAATGATGAAGATTTTATCTAGAACAAAAATAGATGAAAATTAAACCTTTTACATGACAATGATATTGATGGAAATGGCAGATGGTAGCAACTTAACCCATTCTGGAGTTATCTGATGACTCCAGTGAAAATTTATTACTTCTGTAATGTTTGCTACTTTTACTACAACATTGATGACATTTCTGTTATTGTATTAGTATTTTTAAAAGGCTTAGTATATTAATGAGAAAGAGATGTATAAATTCTTTTTTGAAGTGTCTGCCTATTAGTAAAATTATATATTTTCTTATCTCTTATCAATACATTTTCTGTATTCTCTTCTGGATTTCTCTCTTTAGAAACACTGATTACTAAGATATTTCTGTGTAAATTGAGGCATCTTAGGTCTTACCTCTGGTTAATTCAGTCAGATCATAATGGAATGATAATGAGATGAAAATCTACTTAGTGATAAACTGTCCAGTCTGATAAGAATTTTTTTCATTTTAACAAAAATCTGAGACAGAGGATTCTTAGTGAATCTTGGAGAAAGAAGTTTGTGAGTGAATGATAGCCATGAACCGAAGTCAGAAAATGCTGTTCCCTGGGCAAGGGCCCTCCAAAAAGAAGAGGAGATACTTGATAAAATAAAGATGAAGAGCCCCCAACATCCTTCATGCTACAATGTCACCCCAAGGCATCTCTTGGCTATAGACTTTTTACTGGAAAAGTCAAAAAATACATCTTCAAGATCAACAAATAGCATACTTTGGAAAATATTAGTATAGTGATGCATGAAAAGCAGAAATGAAAGGCTTGACTTCACCACATAATTGAGTATTTCAGATCAGAGGGCATTTATTTTATTCTTAACTTTTTAGACAATTCAAGAAACTGGAGAGGAGTAGGCATCTATCAGGAGCCATACTTGTTACTGCAAGTGGGAGATGGAGAGATCAGTTAAGGAAGCACTACAGCATCAGCCTTGGTCTGAATAGGGCTGTTATTATAGATATGGAAGAGACAGACTTAAGACACATCTCTAAGACATGTCTCTGTCTATGGAATTTAGTAACTAATTAAATGCAGAACTTGAGAGTAATAAATAAATTAATGTTGACTTTAATTCTCTATCTGGGTAACTAGCAGAAGGCAGGTAGCACGCACAGAAAACGGTAAAGTGGAAGGGTTGATTTGGAGTGGGAGGCATAAATTTGGTCATGAGCACACTGAGCTGCAGGCACCAGCACACATCTTTGTAGAGAAGGACAGCGCCGAGCATTGGTCTAGAGGTGAGCATGAACTGAGGCATAGACTGAAAGCTTGTTCTCATAAAATTGATAGATGAGGAGTGGTGCTTGCTGAGGTAGACATATGGTGTGAGAAGCAAAGGAGGCTAAGGATAGACTCTTGGGAAGAAGCTTCAACATAAAGGATGGGGATAATGTCCTACATGCAGCGATGAAAGATGAAGAATGGAGTAGAGTTTTCTTACCTGTTAGGTTTTTCATCATGGGGGGGTGGTGGTCTCTCAATCACCTTTGAAGTTTTCCATTATGGGAGGTGGTTAAATGAATTCCTTAGGAAAAATTCAAAGACTTTGAGCAATTTTCTTCATAAAGAAACAGGAACTTTGGCCAGAGGGCATAACTAAATATATGCCATATGGTTACAGAGAACCAAGTAATGTCCTTGAGAGAGGATATTTTAGTTTCCCAGGGCTGCCATAGAAAAGTACCACAATCTGATTGGCTTACAAAATACATTTTTTCCCCTTAGAGTTCTGGGCGCTAGAAATCTGAAATGAAGGATCAGCAGCAGGACTATGCTTCTTTGCTGCTTGGTCTGTCTGTCATCACATGACTTTGCCTTCTTTCTTGTGTCTCTTTGTCATTTCTTTTTATAAGGATGCAGTCACACTTAAAAGACCCATCTTACTCCAATATGACACATGTTAACTAATTACATTTGTAATGACTCTATTTCCAAATGGTCACATTCTGAGGTCCTGAGGTTAGAATTTCAAAATATCTTTTTAGGAAACAATTCAAGTCACAGCAGGGTAATCATGAAGTAATCAGGGGGATAGCTTCCAGGGATAGGGAGGGACAACAATTTAGCAGCAAGGACAAGAGCAAAGCTAAGCAGATAGAATTTGATTAATAGAGATGTATGTCATATAACCAGTTTAGATGCTCATTTTGGAGTGTTTGGAATTCTACTCTTCCAGTCTTTACTACTTACATGTATGGAGTCATGTAATGGATAATTCAGGGTTCAAGACTGGAGTAGGTACTGGAATTGTAAAGTTTGCCTGCACCAGACTTCACGGTATTCAAGAATTTCCCTATATGATTACCTTAGGCAATATGAGTGTGTACTGGCTCCTCAGCTTCCCTGCTCTGTATAAGTCCAAAGGCTTCTTTTTTGGTAATGTCCAGAAAATTATGAACATCCAAAAAGTCCCTTCTAGCTGCATTTATTTTTATTTCTCTTTTGACTTCAGGGAAGGAAATAATGTAGTTGCTACAGGTTAAGACTTATTCATCACTCGTGTTATATACCCTCACTTGTTAGGACCATGGTCCTCTATTTGTCTTGTTTTAATTATTCAGTATAGTGTTTCATTGATATTGTAATAAAAGGTTTGATGATATTCTCTTGTGCTTTTCCATCATAAGCTATGGGGGTTGTAGCTTGTGACTCAATAAATGACTCCTTTGAGTCTTTGACAGGCTCTTTCACTCCTTTGTCTTTTCTTATTACACTATTTTAAAGCAAGACAGAATAATAAATGTTAATGCTATCACTAGCATTATAAGGGGGCAAGGCAGCTAAAGCTTTGTCTTTGAAGATAAAAAGAACTTGTGAAAGGATGATATCTTTTCATTGTGGATTTGCACAGTATGGCGACATACCTCCTTTAATCAGTAATCATGTTTATGAATGGCTTATTGAAGATGACAGGCCTTCAAGTCGTCATCACATGCATTACAGGGGCAGAATAGACCCGAATCTGTCAAATCTTCTACTAAATGTGACTTTTTCCCCATAATTTGCAAATGCTGCAAACTTCTGACTGTTGTCTGACATGTATTCAGAATCTTAAAATCTCATTGTGGGAAGGGACCATAGACGTGACTGGATTGACAGATTCTGTTTGGAATGTTAATGTAATAAATGTTAATGTAATTAATTAAATCAGTTCATTTTGTATATAATTGATGGACACTTCTACAGCATTTGATTTATTTTTGGTGAGGGTCAAGCAATAAAATAAGGAAAATATAATTTTTTAGTGTATATAATTGAGAACTACCCACTGACTATAGTTTTAAATAGAATGGCTTTAAAAGACAGCATTTTCCTCTTGGGATATAAACAAGAACCATATTTCTATTAACTGAAATGGATTCGCTTTAAAATTAAAACAAAGTATTTTCAATGACAGAAAAATAAAGAATACATAAAGAACAGTTTTTCCCCTCAGATGTTCATTGCTTTTGGAAAAATGACTTCCAGCAGGAAAAAAATCAATTTGACAGAAGTATTAATGTTGTAAAATGCTATGAATGAAAAGAAACATTTTAATTCAATTGAAAATTTTACTTTATACTCCTACAGCTGAGTTCTATTGATAACACCACATTTCAAGTTGCAAATAATATTTAATTAATATTAACACCAGGTAATTGGCAAGAATAACTTCAAAGGAGGCTGAGGAAATTGCAAATTGGAACTGCAGGTGCAGCAGTACTGCAGAAGCTTAGTTTAGAGGGATTCAAAGAAAGTGTATATGATTTTAACAATTACTGCAGAACCTGATCAAATAGTGTTATTTCAAAGCTGTTCTTCGCTCCAGCCTTTCCTAATATTTCGAGCTTAGGAACTGCCAAGCAGCAACAGCAGCTGTTAATGTGAAGTAGCAAATAACATTCAAATAAATACTTTAAAGCTTATTATTCGAATGCTGTAGTAAGTCTTCAGTAAATGATGGCTGTTGGATGGAGAGATCTTATCTTGGAGTCATACTTCTTCAAATTTCCTTTCTTTAAATATGAGACTTTGATAATGATCTTCTCTGAGGATCAGTTTGCTTGTCTGTAAGATGGGGGCTCTGCACTCAGTGATCATCAAGTGATACAATACTTATGAATCTTTTTAATAAATTCCAATGTGTTTTTAATATCAGGTACTACTCGTGAAAGGAACTAGAATTATACAGATTTTTTCCCTGAAGACATGACAAATTTGTATATTGTTATAAGGGTAGGAGATATAATTGACTGGTTACAGGGTATTTGAACTAGCAGAGATGGCTTTTCTTGACCTAATTACCTTCAAACTTGGCCATATGTGATGGTTCTGCTTAAAAGACAGTTCTGCCTAAAAGAGGGAGGATTTTGAGCTACTCGCAATCCTCTCTCTCTTGACTAGTTCACCACAACCTCACAAGTGTCTTATTTCTTGTCCCCCTTAGCTGTTGACTTTTACTTACTACATCACCTGATAGTTTTTGTTGTGTCTGACCAGGGATGAGATTTTTAGTATAGTTTTGGGGGTAGCTTGCCTCACCCTTAGCAATGGGCTCCTATAAATCCTCATGGTACCTCTGTAGTACCACTCACTACTCTGATCATAATGCCAATTTTTCTGTGGATCCCTTCTATTCATTTATGTTTTTCTCAGTGGAAGAACCACTGAATGTCAGTAGAGACCCCTTAACAAGTGATTCATGAATGTCTACTGAATGGCTATTGCCACTAGATTTGTGGTTTTGCTAGTCACATGAATGTAAAAAGGCTTTCTCTAGCTCTAGAAGCTGAAATCCAGAAGTGTTTCCAACAATAGCTTATAATTTTGGAGGGATAATCTGTAACTTCTAAAGGAAACTTCCAGAGCATCCATCTGTTAACCTACATAGGATTCAACATTTTATTGCTTGCAGTTGCCAAGGTCTATAATCTACAGGTTCTTCCAAACTCTAATCCCTTAGCCAAACTCTACCTGGTAGTGGTTAAGGGCTTCTCACTAGCCAGGCTTGAATTCCAGTTATGTAATATTAGTAATGGACCTTGGATCTTTATCATGGTGTCCCAGATTTCCTCATTTGTAGGATGGAGATAGCAGCTGTGTAGGAATCGAATGAGATCACATGTAATAGTGAGTGAATTTGGTAAGCATTCAACAGTTGTCCCTTTCTATTATGTTAGAAGCCTGTCCTTATTAGTGTGTGGCCTAGAAATGGTCTTCATTTCTGAGCCTGTATTCAGTTTGCTCAATGAGTAGAAAGCAGAACTCCCAGTGTGAACTGATTCTAGTGTTTTTTCTTAGTATTACTAATATATTACCCAGGATAGTGCTGGAATGTAGTTGAATACATGAATTAATTTAGTACTGTCAGTCTTGCCTCACTTAATCTGCCTGTTCTTTCATTTTGAACCCTCAAATATTAATTTATTCAGCCAGTATTTACAGTGCATCCTCCATGTATCAGGCCATATTTGTATAGCTTTTGAGGATACAGAGATGAATTATGGCCTGTGGTTTTTATCAGGTCACTGTGTATCAGAGATGCCAACAAAGAATTACAGATTTAATGTGTCCATTTGCCATAATGGAATCATCATTTAGATAGCAGTGCCCAAGGACACTAGACCCAAGGGAGAGCATCCTTTATTTCAAGTAATTAAGAAACCTGGTGTGAGGCCATGGGGGTGGTGTCTGGTGGATCCAGAGCTCAAAGGATATTTACAGTATGATGTGAGTTAAATTAATCTTGATAATTTCAGCAGAAACAGCTTTCTAAGGAAAAAGAAGCAGCACAAAATTTGAATGTAGAATATTACTACAACTTTGTAATGTAGTGTGTGTTTGTGAAATGTTAGTATGTGTAAAATGTAAATGGTGCTTGACAAATGCTATTTTTTCATCTACTGATGATTACTCAGAGGACCCCACTTCTAGACCATCATTGTGTGTCCTGTCCCCAAAAGGTCAGTCATTTTTTCCATAATTATGTCTACCTAGCATCAATGTTGGTGGCAGTGGTTTTGATTTTTCTTTGTTCCTGAGAGTGAGCCAGCAATGGTGGTTTGTCTCCAGCTTCAATCCATAAATTTCCAGGGTTTGGAAAGGTTTTGCCATTATGGTCATATGATCAGGATGGGTACTGAGTCCCTCTCTGGCACTATAAACAAAAAGTGTTGTTTTGCTCTTGGCTTATATATTCCAGATCCTTATGGAAGGATCTGGCTCCAGACTTTGGTCCCCTAGGTTTGAACCATGACACACCATACGACCTATACCTTGACAACTTCCAACTGATTGGGTGGAAGGGTCTGGTCATCTGTTTGATTCTCATATGGCTGCTGAGGTCTGACTACATGAAACTACTGAGCTTGACCATGTACTGTCCCCAACCATACACTGGAGTCTAGATTCTATCTAGTTGTTGTCTTTACATTTTTTATGTCCATTTAATATCATTTTCATTAATATGACACTATGAATGAATAATATGAATTTTCTAGAATAACATAGCTCAGTTTCAGAGAATAATTTGAGTCTCTTTCCACCAGAGTCCTGTTTAAATGCTAAGAAAGGGCCAAAATCTGTCAAGTCAAAAATGTGATCCCTGTTACAAGTTATTTATTTTTTTTTACTACATAACTTTCATTAGTAACTGCATTAATTACACTAGTTTCCTAGGGCTGCTTTAACAAAGTGCCATAGCTTGGGCAGCTTAGACAATATAAATATACTGGTTCATGGACCTGGAGGCTTGAAGTACAAGGTCAAGGTGCAAGCAGAGTTTGTTTTTTCCTATGGGCTGCAAGGAAGAATCTCTTGCATGCCTCTATCTTAGTAGTATTTTTCTGGCAATCTTTGTCATTCCCTGATGTTTAATCTGCCTTATCTGTGTGTCTGTGTGTGTGTGCATGCAAGCATGTGTCCAAATTTCTCTCTATTTACAAGGACACTGGTCATATTGGATTTGAGATGCAGTCTACTCCTGTGTGACTTCATATTAATTAAATTAATCAAATATACAATGATCCTGTTTCCAAATAAGGTAACATTCTGAAGTAATATGGATTAAGACGTCAATATAAGAATGGGGGTGGGGGGCACACAACTCAATCCATAACACCAACCTGGTGGCTGCAGGGTTCAATTGCCTCTGAGTCCCTGGTTTCACCTGTGAGATAACCTTCCAAAATCAAGTGAGCTGGTCCTATATCACTTTGGCTTTGGCAGATCATCCTTGCACATCTCAGAACTGAATACCCAGGTCATGACAAGAAATATGCTTCTCCCATGTTTAACTCCAAGGAAATCACATTCTTTTATTTTCCTTTCTAAAGGCATTCTGTTTGGAAACCCAAAACTAGATAAGAGCTTTAAGGTGCAATCTGTGCTTTACTGTGTTGATAGAAGCACATAATATAAAAACACCCTTCTGCAGAAATGAAGCAACATCAGAATCCATTTATGTCATTTTTATAGGCCTTAAAATAGTTAGCTTGAGAATTAGGAGTGCGTTTTGCCGGTTTACTTCATAACTTCTCAACTAAGCAACAATTATAGTTTCTTTAAAAATAAATGGCTGAGGAGTAATAAAATCAGAAGGCTATAAGAAGAATAGTTGATTGAAATAGGTGACCGTGTTTTCATAGGTCACTGGCAAAACTGTGCTACCTGGAGTCTGCCCTCCAGCATCTGCATATTTGACAGATACTGGGCTCATTTTTTGCTTCTTTCACTGCTTCCTGACCAAAGCCTTTTCATGATTCTCTAGGGGCCCCCCAGGGTAAGGCCAGAGAAAGAGAGAAAGTAAACCTCAAGTCAGCACATTTTGTTTCTTGTTAACAGCTCTGGGAAGCAGCATGGTCAGGAAAAGAATTTCAAGTAATGATTTAAACATATTTTCTGTAGTTGTAGCAGTGAGAAAAAAAATAATGCTTCTTGTAGCAGTTCAGACAAGCACTCGGCTGTGGTGCACCTACCATGTGACCCTGGAGCCACATTTGCATCATGTGTCACGGCTGGCATGCACATAATGGGCTATTAAGGGAAAGAGGGATGTTCAGAGTACATCGCCACTCTTTTATATTTGATATCGTGGAGGGCAGTCACCGTGTTCAAAATATTGCTTGATGTTATTGCCAGAGGGAATCCTATGTTAGATGGAACTATTTGTGAGAGATGATGTGACGCTTCATTCAACAACTATGTGAGCTCCTACTATGTGTTGCTGGGGATTTGT
Organism: Hydrochoerus hydrochaeris; assembly: GCA_004027455.1. Classification (NCBI taxonomy): domain Eukaryota; kingdom Metazoa; phylum Chordata; class Mammalia; order Rodentia; family Hydrochaeridae; genus Hydrochoerus; species Hydrochoerus hydrochaeris. The sequence continues at coordinate 66,813 of PVLA01005720.1, forward strand.
TTAAAGGGGGTGGGGTATGAGACCTACCTGATTCCAGGACCTCATGAGGTTCCCAGCCAAGCATACTGTCTTTACTTGTCTCATATCTGTCTGGTCTCATATCTCTCTGGGTTGTGGAAACTGGGTTTAAACCTGCAGAGTGAGATGCTTTAGGCTGATGGTCCATGAAAAGGCTGAGAGGACCCGTATGTGTCACAGGCACAGCTTAATCTCTTGGGAGTTGTGGAGATACTGAAGTTCAATTACAGTGTCCATGGTGGGCTGGAAAGAAGAGTACACATGTGAAGGAAAATTATGTGTGTGTGTTGATGTGGGTGCTCACATGCCAGGATAGTCCTGGACTGAGGAAGGGCACGGGCCAGCTCACTAGGGGCAGATGTTCGGGATCAGTACCAGCTGCAGGGAGGGTAAAGAACTCCTTTCAGACCTGCAGAGCATAGATCAGAGATTATGGTCCTGGTGATGACCTGAACCTTCTGTCATGTGGCATGAGATTCACCTTCACTACCTCTCAGCCTGGAGTGCCTACCTATCCTCTCTTTTGGTTCACTTAACATTTCCTCATTCACCTCTTCCTGGTTCTTTCCAGGAAGACTTCACTGATCTTCTCTCTTCCCAGTTAAGATTTACTTCCTTGTGTTCTGTCATAAGAAAACTAATCCTGAGTTATATAAAGAGACATTTTATTCTGAAGAAACTGTTGCAATAGAGAGAGTGCTCCAATCTCAGACATCTGAAGGCATCACAAAAATCAAAGAGAAATGGCTTTTGTTTTATGGATTAGGTAGAGACAAGCAAAAGTTTAGTTAAAAGTGCTAAAGGGAAGTTTGGGAATGACCAATGGGATCTGACAGAACAATTTCCAATTGAGGTCAGCAAATAAGGTGGATATATTCTAGTTTTTAGTGCTCACTCAGATTTAATGAGAGCAAATTTAAGAGTCTTGTAGGAAGGAGCAAATATTAACTAAGCATTCTATTCAGACCAGGTAGATGGTGAGAAGTAGGCCATTGTAAACCCTTGGTCTATTCTATGGTACCATGCAAATAGCCCACTTCCTATTTCATTTTTATATCTTTCTTCAGAGATAGCATATCTTATTTATTTTGGTATAATGTATAGTTACAAAATATAGAAGATGCTCTAAAGAATGCTTGTTGAATGAGTGAATAAGTGGACACAGAGAGTGAGTGTATCCTGGGGACATCAAGAAGCAGATGGCTTGGAAAAGTGTCTGGGTCAGGCTAGGAGTCCATATGAAGGAATTCTGTAGCAGAGGTGGGATGCTCACCCTATGGTGAACATCATGTTCTTCTGATGACACTTGGGAGACATGGGCTGTGGAGTCATGACTGGGTCTACAATAGGAAGGCATATGGGAAGGAGTGAGAGCCAGGAAACCAGATTTCAGGGCCAGACTTTAGTCTGGAAACAGAAGCAGCTTAAGTGGATGGCAGCAAGTTCAACATCCAGAATGCTAAAATTGATTCTGAGAACCAGAACCAGATGGAAGATCTACAGTTCTGGTAGAAAAAAGCTGAGTTAAGGATCAGAACTCTGCTGTGTCTGACAAATAAGATGGATGCAAAACTTAGAAGATTAATATATTGAATGTATTACTTCTCTTTCAAATGACTTTGAGCATTTCAGGTGTATAAATTTGTGACATGATTATTGAACAAAATATGTCCTAAGCTTCTGATATTTAAAGTCATGACTTCAGGCATTGGGAGACTTGCTTGTTTATCTTTCCTTTAATGCACCCTTGATGCTTATATGAGGTTTCAAGAACTATTCTTGGTCTCAGGATCCTAGAGGCTTAGAATCTAGTGATAAGACTGACTTTGTTAAAAAATGATAATAATGATAAACTGTGTCTTATTAAGAAAGAAATGAATGGTTATGGTTAATTTCAGAGACACAGGAAAACATAATGGCTAGAAGGCAGCAAGGATGGAGCATATGAGATGAGTGGTCAAGAATTTATTTAATCATCTACAGTTGGGTAGGTAGGCCATGCCTGGAAGTGTGGATTTTGTCATGCAATGGGAAGGTTTGAGGTGGTTTGGAAAAAGACATGGTATGCTTGACTCTTTTAGAAGAGTATGTAAAGAAACTAGATTGCAGGGACAATATGGAGGCAGATGATAAACTGGGAATTTACCCCAGGTCTAAGCAAATACTAGGGTTGGATTGTATTAGAATGAGCATAATGGCAGAAGTATGTGAGCTGGCATTGGCATAAGAAGAAGCAAGGTCCCACATCTGCAGGACTGAGGTCATCATTTGATATTAAGATTATCTACACCCTTGAAATAAAATTGCTTTCAGACATTTTGGCCAATACTAAAGCATGACCTTGAACCTTTACCCTGAGTAAGGTGTGTCCAGGTTGATTGTATGCTTCCCAGAATGGATGACTCAGGAATAGGACATCTGTTAAATTATTTCCTGGCAAAATTTTACTCTAACTGTAATTTAGTAAAAAAAAAAAAAAAAAAAAAAAAAAAAAAAAAAAAAAAAAAAAAAAAAAAAAAAAAAAAGCCAAAAAATGAACTGTCCCTCCCCTGGGTTGTTATTATTATTTTTTTTAAAAGTAAAATTTACTTCGAGATCTTTATTGCTATTTTTCCTAGGTATCAGGAGGATCTGGAATTTAGGGTGTTCTTAGTAGTTCTAAATATTTTCCCCTTAACTTATATTTCTTGGTGCTGTTTTTACCCTCTCATGTTACTGCTTCATTTTAAGACTCATTAATCATTATGCAGTTTCCTGGACATTTTTGTGCTCTCTTAAAACAGCTGATTCTAGAAACACTCCTCAGTTCACATAGTCTAATGTCATAGATGTGAGTAACTTGATGTTTTTCTTTGTAGAAATTAAGTTTAGAGCATCTTTCATTTAAAATATGTAAAACTATGGTTTGACTTAATTACTTTGGAATTATATATCTCAATATGAACTGTATGTTATTAAATGTGAATTATTCCTTGCACAGAGTTCCAGAAAGCCTCAGAAGAAGATGGAGAAGTTTGTTTCTCCCTTTCTTTGTCCAAGTTGTCCCCAAGCCTAAATTGCTTCTTAGAAAATTCCTTGAAAGGAGAGGGAACTGATACTTATTAGTGCTTGCATTACATGTACCATCTAATTATTTGCCATGAGGCAGACTTTATCTGTATTTTACAGATAGAAAAAACAAAGTTAAAAACAGTATAATAACAGATCAATATAGTAAGTTGCAAAAGGTATACTGTTTGACTCCAATGTGCATGTTTTTGTACTATATCTCAGTCTTTCTCTTTTGGGGTTGCAAACTTTGGTTTCTGTAGTCACGTGTGCCATCCTTGCCTTTGTCAAGCTGCAGGAAGGACAAAGAGACAATGCTTTTCATGCATTTCTTAACATTTTCCTTCCTTCTCTCCTCACTTATTGGATCCTTGTGCTACAAATTGTGACCCGAGCATTTTCTGATGTGGCTGTGTTGAGCCCCTTCCATCTGCTGGAAATGCTGCATCCACAACATCTGCCTGGACTGACTTTTTTCCTTAGGACCTAGTGTCAGTGATACTTTCGAGTAAAGCCACCCTGGATTCTTCTCAGAAGTTTTGATTGAGCTCTCTGTGATCACAACACTTCATGCATGCCTTTAGTAAGGAAAGCATTTATTTCACTGTCTTAGGATGCAAACTTAAACCAGTGATGAGCTTTAGGGTTCAGAGACTGAAAAATATTTGAGCTCAGTCTGTCTTCATGTGAGCTTAGCTTCTCACCTTTTAATATGAAGTTGACAGGAATGTGTCTTGATCTAGCTTTCATTTTGGTTTCTTGTACATAGGCTCTATTTATTGTTTTATTATTATTATTATTTTACCATGTTTCTTGCAAGCTTAGCATCTGTATTAGTTTCCTAGAGCTGCCTTAACAAATTGTCGTATTCTGAATGGCTTAAAACTGCAGAAATTTATTCTTCCACAATTAGGGAGCCAAATGTTCAAAATCAAGGTGTTAGGAAGGCTGGCTCCTTACAGAGGATCAGAGGGAGAAATTATTCCACGCATTTCTTCTAGCTTTTGGTGGTTGCCAACAATTCTTGGCATTCTTTGGCTTGCAGCTGCATAGCTCCAATCTCTGCCTCAATTGTTACATCCCTTTTCTCTCTGTGTCTTTGTATCTTCTTTTATGGCCCCTATAAGGATGACTGTCTTTGGATTTGGGACTTTTTCTCCTCTTAAATTTCTTTCCTTTATTATATCTATAAACATTCTTATTTCAAATAATATCCTATTCTGAGGTTCCATGTGGACATAGCTTCTACTCATTTAGCTCACAACTGCAACCTTCACAGAAATGGTTTGTTTTCCTGACTTGCTCTCTAGGCTTGGCCTCCCTTTGGTGCCAGGTAACAATTTATCGCTTAAGCAGATGGCCCACGTGTGTCCTGCAGAGGGTGCTGTTCACTCTGGTCACAATTGGGCACTTGCCTATCTCTGGAGGTGAGGGAAAATGGGATAAGTTTGATTTAAAACCTATGGTGAAAATCACAGGGAGGCATCATCTGCAAAAGTAAATTGAGGTGCTCTTCCAGAATAGGGAAACAGGCTGCCTGGCAGAAGAACCACACAGGTAGGTGTCTGCTGCATGTACTGCTGTTCCAATCTGCCCACACCTTGCCTTTCACCTAGCCTGTGACCTTCTCTGGTATATTAGCAACCCGGTCTTACTCATTGGTGCCTGGGGCATGATACAAATCTCTACAAACATATGTTGAATTACCTTATTGAAACCAAAATTTCCCTAAAAAACAAGATTTAAATGTAACCATGCATCATAATATCTGCCAAAAAACAGTTTTGTCCTTCACCTAAATGACAATAAGTGGTGCAGTTTCAAAGACAAGAAAAGTCCCTTAAGGGGAAATTTGTTCATGCTTTGGAAGGTTCTATTTCTGTCCTGCATCCATCAGCCCTGGTGTGTCAAGAGCCAAAGGAGATAAACCAGGAGCTTCATGTTCATCAGCAGCAGCTATGTCTACCTACGTAGCAGTTTTCTACAGTGACATGTAGATTTCCTACGAGTGTCAACAAATGAACTGAGTTTGGTGAGTGAAATTATCACTCATCAGATAGAAGCCAAAGAACTTCCCTCATAGAATTTCTCAGCAAAGTGTTAGTTTTGACTCTCAGCTATACGAATAGCAATTAGAAGAGCCCACGTCCTATGGAAGGGATTACACATTTTGTTTGACCATCATAAACATGGCTGAGTCTTCTGTTTCCAAAGAAGTTATTTTATGGTTTTTAAATGAAAGTTTAAAAAATTATTTTCATTTTTTAAAAACATAACTCTCTGTGAGACTGTTAGGAATCATGGAAACCTTATGTGTTCTGTGAGTTCTGAGGGAGAAAAGGTGCTCTGGGGAAGTCAGAGTATCAACAACTGACTTTAAAAATGTAAATATAATTGGGACATTGCATTGGTGTGACTGCAAGATAATGCCTCTACTCTAAAATTAAAACTTCTTTATTGTGTTATTTACTTTATTTCTTTTGTGGTGAGAATTCTAAACATAAGATCTATTCTCAACAAGATTTTTAATGCTCAATACATTATTGTTAACAATGGTTGCAATGCTTTACCACAGATATCTAGAGCTTATTTGTCTTGCCTGTTGGAAAATTTATGCCTTTTGATTAACAGCTCTCCCTTTCTCGCTGCCTCTGCAACTTGGCAACCACCATCCCACTTTGGTGCTATGGATTTTACTTTTTTCAATACCTTATTTAAGTAGCCTCATGTAGTATTTGTCTTTCATTGAGTGGTTTATTTCACTTAGCTTAATGTCTTCAAGGTTCAACTTCTTCATTTTCTGCAACATTTTCTTTTCCCTACAGGCTTTAAATATGTGAGGGTCTAGGCTTCCCTCACCTCATATGGAATATTTCTTGGTTAGATATTCTTAGTCTCTTCTAAAATATCTGAAAAATCTCATTTCAGTTATTAAAATGTTCAATCCTGTGTAATAAAACTTTGAGATTCAGTCGGACTGAGTTTGTCTCCCCAACATCTTGGGACGGTTTTGGGCTAGAACCTTCAAGTGGAGAACAGGTAGGTGCTGAGCCTGGCTTCTCTGCTGTCCTTGTGTGCTTTCTCCTCCTGCCCCAGATATGGGACCTATATTTACATTCTTTCACAGTTAAGGAAGCACCCAATGGCAGAGATATTTCTGGTGTGTAGTAGCTATACTTCCTGTCTTTACCTGAAGGCATTTTCTCTTTTCACTCTTGTTTTTTCCTTGAAGAAACTTTTGGTTTCTTACTGGCTTTTGGCATCAGGCCCTCCATGTGGACCAGCATATGCTGTGGGTCTTCATCGCAGCAGCGTGAACTTGTGAATTCAGCTTTTCTCTTCTTTGCTTGTAAATAACAAGCTGGAGGTAGGACTTGATTAATGAAGGCGAGATGAGAACAGAACCTGGTTTCTCTTATTTGTGCTACAACAGGCAGTGTCCCTTGGTTACACTTAGTAAGATGTATGGCACCCTGGTGATGGGCCAGGCACGGTGATAGGCACTGAAGAGGGACACAAAGATGGATGTGATACAACTATTACCCCAAATGCCTGTGTGTAAAAATGAGAAAGTAATTGTGGTATAAGAGATACAGGCCCTGGTGATTAGCTCCAACCAGGAGCATTTGGGGAAGGCTTTATAGAGAGGTAGCACTGGGTTAGGTACCGGAGGAAGAGAAATGAACTTAGACGGAGACTGGGGAGACATATAAGAGCATTTAAAACAATGTGTGTTACACAGAGTTAGAGACTTTCATTGGTGAGCATTCAAGATTGCTTTGGAGCTTGGGTACTTAGTTTTCTCAGTAATTAAAATGATAATTAGTTTGCTTCTTCTGACTCAAATGCCTTTGTTTTATTTCTCCTTCCAATTTTATGACCTAGAAGGACCAGGTCTATCAGTAGTATTTATATTTGTGGGATCCAACATTCCACAAATATAAATACTATCATTTCATCCCATACATTTCCCTTGGTCCTAATGATAAAGTTCTGTTCCCTCCCTGAAATAGTCAGTGATCTGATTGTCTTGTCATTGGAACTGTAGTCTTGTTTTTGCTAGCTTTTGATAGTAACAGCTCCTAAACAGAGACCAGGAAGGGTGTGAAGTTAGTGATGTGACATGAATGTTGCTCAAAACCCTGTGTCCCTCTCCAGTGCCTATCTCAGAGCCCTGGCTAAGGTAAATCCTAGACTCCCTGTGTCCTCAGCAATGACCTTCTCTTCTTTTCTGTGGCTGGGACATAATTATGGTGTGGCTTTATTTTAATGACTTCTAGAATCCATGGCTTATTACAACCACATGTTCTCAGATTATCAATAGTCTTCTGTTTACAAAGAACTGTGAAGCTAATATTCTCTGGGATGAAGGTGACCTGTGATTGCATGTATCATATACTATCATAGATGTGGTCTAGAGAGCATCTCAAATCCCTAGGTCTACTTCCACAGGTCGAGGACTCAAATGCACAGCTGCTGGAGGTAGCAAGAGTGATACACTGTAGCTTACTTAAAACAATTTAATTCCACACCTATTTTGTGTCTGAAGATTCTAGCCTTGCTTTGTCCTTTCTTAGTGTTTTATCAGTTTTTTCTTCTTAGTCACTGACTTTTCTTGGGGGTTGTGAAACTTATCTTTTTCATCTCTGAAAGATAAAAGATACAGTATTATAAACTTTCTTAAGAAAAATAGCCTTATTTTCTATTTCTAGGTAGCCTTAGTGTATCTGAGACCTGTATCACATTAGGAAATACTAAAATGCTTTTTTATTTTAACTAATGAGGAGGGAACAAATGCATTCTGTGAAAGGCTGTGTCTCTGGTGAGAGCCTCAGTACTGTAGAAAGTACTTGGCCTCATTTACTCAGGCACTTTGTCATTAGGTGTTTGGGTTACCAAAATTACAGGATACAGCACTGCCTCCTAGGAATTTATAGTCCAGAGGAGGAATTATTTCTAGTGGTTGAAAATTCTGTGTTACACTGTGGGGGATAAGCATGAAACTGTTATTTTGCCCGGCGATAGCAGGGAACACTTTCACAACATAACAGTGTTTGAGCTGACTGTGGGGAAAATGAAGCTGGCATTGGAGACAGAAGGGAAACAGCATCTTCCAAAATTTAGAACTAAGGGTGGGCATAGCAATTTCAAGGGACTTCAGAACTTTCTAAGGTGTGGTGAAAGGAGTATAGGATTTATGGGGGGAGGATGACCTGAGATGAGCCTGGAAAATGAATGAGGACAGGACTGTACAGGAGCTTTACTCCTATTTAAGGAGGAAGGGCTACTGAAGGATTTAAAGCAGGGCAGCAGTGTGACCAGATTTGTGTCTTAGGGAGGTGTCTCTGACAGTGGGTTGAAAGATGGACAGAGAGACTCAATCCATCTGCAGGCAGCAGGATGAGTTAGTAGGTTATTGCAATAGTCCCGGTAACAAATGACAAGGTTTTAAATAAAGCAGAGGTAGTGAGGATGGAGGTAGTGAGGACGGAGGTGACAAATAGGAGCTCTGTTAGGAAATAGAACCAACAGGTCTCTGTGAGCAATTGGGTATACAGAGAGTGGTCGAAGGATAAGTCTTGGATTTTTGGTTTGGACATCTAAATGGATAAAAAAATGAATCTAAAAAGAAATATTTTGAGATGAGGTAACATTTTTAAAAAAATTATCGAGCAGCTCATTTTGTTAAATGCACAGGTATGATGGTTAATTTTATACGTCAACTTGACTGTGAAATGTTTCCCACATATATATAGTGAAATAGTATTCCGGGTGTTTTGTGAGGGTGTTTTGGATGAGACTGATATTTAGATCATTGAACTTTAAATAGAGAAAATTGTCCTACATGATTTAGGTGGTCTCATCCAGTTGAAGACCTGAATAGCATAAAAGTTTGCCCTCATCTGGGCAAAAATCTATGGGTTCCACTTCTCTGGAGAATCCTGATGATGATAGTCGGCTGTAAGGCCATGCTGCCTGGTACCTATGCTGGTACCTGTCCTGTGTCTCTGTGTGATGATGTTGTGCAAAAACTTTTCTAAGGCCCTCCTGCCTTATCTGTAAACTGAGATAACCAATGTTCTTAACCGCATATAGTTTTTGTGACAATTGAGAGAGAAAACACATGTAAAGTTTGAATCTTAGGGACCAACATGCAGCAGCTCTTAAGAAATACTTGCCACTATTATTATAACCAAGGAAACATTTACACATTAATGTTAATGACTAATAACTGCTTTGACTGTTACCTTTCCCAGGAGAGGTTTATGTGATAATAGGGATCAGAGTTTTCCATTAGAAGAATTATCCTCTTAGCTTAATGCTTTGCACATTGAACTAATAGGTAAATATTCATTGAATGGTTAAATTATTTCCTGATGCCAGTGAGTGGTATCAGAGCACCACAGCAGATTGGAAAAGGGGAAATAGAAGTCCAGTATGATGAATGACTCAATGGCAGCACTGTTGGTTGTTGGGAAGCCAAGCACCAGGACTCGAGTTTCCTGGCTCCTGGTCTACTGTCCTTGGCCTTGGAGCAAAGGTGTCTGCCCCTGAGTCCACACCATACAGCCAGTCTCCAGGCTGCTTAACCAGTCTGGGCAGGGCTGGTCATGTTTCATATCCTTGCTGGAAAAAACCTTCAAGGGCTTATTCCTGTACAGACCAAAACATGTAAAGACTTTTTTTTTTTAATAAAATGAAAATATTTTTAGGATTATCATCTATTTGCATATGAAAGAAAGAAGGTCCATTCAAATGTTCTGCTCTCTTCCTTTTCACGTGAGCACCTGAATGATGGTGTATACTCAGTGAGTCCCCTCTGACAATGTTCTGTTTTCCTAATCCCTGTCATTTCCCTCTCCTCTGCTCACTCTAGTGGAACTACTTTCTTGGAAGGCATCTCTCAAAAATCAAGGCCAAGGTATCTTTCAGGAGCTCTTGAAGAGCTTTTCCTGACTACCTTCTTTCTTGACCCCTCTGCATCCAATCCCCCTCACTGTCAGTACCTTCTTCTGGAAAATGTCTCCTTTAGCAGCAGATAGGATTCCTTCCCCTGTGTTCCCTCTTGGTACTTTTGTCCCTTTCACCCCTAATGGTACAAGTTTCTGATAGAGCCCTATTTGGCAGTGTCCTCTAGGCTTTTAGTGTTTACTCTTACCTGTATGCTGAGTACCTTCCAAATGGTTATCTTCAGTCCTGATGTCTCATTCAAGCTCTAGACTCCTGGTCTCTCATTTATATGAATCATTCCTCCTCCCTCTCTCCTTCCTCTGCCCTTTCCTTCTGGGCTAGGCATAATAGTAGGTATGGGGGTTGTCTGTGAAGTTTCCACCTCTAAAGTCCAGTTTAGAGAGGGAGAGACAGATGTTGACTCATACAACTGTAGCAGGTCTAACGATTTGAAAAATGCAGGATGAAGGTGTGCCAAAGTTTCTGTGGAAACACAGGCAAAGTGGGACAATTAATGTTTCATTCTCTCTGGAGAGAAGGAAACCGGGTTTGGTTTCTTGAAGTAATGTCTGAGGTGATTGAGAGGAGTGGGAAAGTGTGAGCCAAACGAAGGGGCTCTGCTCAGTTTCACGGGATTGAGAACATGAGACAGCTGTTTACAGTGGACAGTTGTTCAGGGATCATACCGGACCTGGAATTTAGACTAGTTTCTGAGTGGTGGTGGGATGCTTAGGTAGGAAAGAATAAACTAATTCTAGGGGAAAAGGTCAACACAAGATGGATCTTTAGTGCTATTCTGGAAATTTTTAATTGTTGTTAGCCAACCATCTTTAATTAGAATCTCATTCTTACAATCTGAGAAATCATCTTTCACTTCAAATATCTTTGTTCACCTAGTGCAGAGTATTTTTGTTTATAGAATAAGTCCATTTTTGGTAAAGGAAAGAAAGGCTACTTTTGATGGCAAGCCATAGAGACACCTCTTTAATCTGGCTAAAAGAAGAAGTGTATAAGCCACTGCATAAGTGCATAAGTCCAGCAGCATTTTTCCACTTTCCTGCTCTGCTGTTCTTGGCACGTGGGCTTTCTCTTCATCTGTCTGCCCACGTGGTTGCATGGTAGCAAGTCCAGGGATCACATGTAGGTAACATCGTCTATAACGAAATAGAAGTTACTCTTCATGGATCTATGCATCATTTTTAATTTAAGAGCAAAAAAAATATTGCAGAAACTTTCAGAAAACCTTTATCTCACATCCCTAGTCCGAATTTGGTCCACCAGTTTCTGAGTCCATATCTGAGAAAAGGGATAGAATTACAATGTGATAGTTAACTGTTAGGTCAACTTGAGTAAGACCTGGGTGTGGATGAATGACCACTCTGGGTGTGGGTGGCATCAACCAGTAGATTTGTAGCCTGAATGGAATAAAAAGGCAAAAAAGAAGGAAGTCTCACTTGTGCTTCTTCAGAGGAGCTCTAGTCTTCACCATCACCTTGGGATGTCCATCTCTGGGCTTCCAGCTCAGACTCATCAGCCTTCCAGCAGAGACCTTTCATCTTCCTGATGTAGACTCCATCCAGACTGCAGTGAGCTCCAGGTCTTCTACTTTTGACTGGATTGTTTGGTTCTCCAGTGTGCAGATAGACCTTTTTTCTTTCACACCTTATTCTACAGGTGACCATTATAAGCTTACCTTGTAAATCATACACACACACACACACACACACACCCATATATATATATATATATATATATATATATATATATATATATAATCTGTTACTCTACTGAACTCTAACTGATATGTACAATGACTGAGTTAGGTATCCCTTCTTCATAGTGGCATAGTCACAACAATGGGGACAGAAATTGGCTATTGGTGATGAGAGATTTATTAATTCCTGTGCTGCTATTATAGATTACTACCAATTCCATGGCTTAGAAGAACAGGAAATTATTGTCTTACAGTTCTGAATGTTTAAACCCCAAAATGGGTCTTCCTCAGCTATCATTAAGGTGTGTTAATTATTTGGCAGAATTGTGTTCTTTTCTGAATCCATTTCCTTGAATTTTTTACCTCAAAGCTGCCTACGTTGCTTGGCTCATGGACCCCTTCCACCATCAGTGCCTGCAATGACTAGATGAATCCCTGCTCATCATGGACTGCTCTGACTCTTTTGCCTCTTTCTTCCTCTTTGACAGTTATTCTGGTTACACTGAGTACACCAGGACAATATATCTATTTCTAATGCAGCTGATGAACAACTTGAATTTTAATTTGTAAACTTAATTCCTCTCTGTCAAATAATCTGCTATATCCACAGGTTCCAGAAATTCTTCATCTTCATAGTGTCATTATTTTGCCTTCCAGTGGGACAAAAAATCCTTAGATATTACAATCTTTTGTGGTTTTTAAAGTGCAGTGATAGCTGTAGTATAAAAGTGTTTCACAGGTGTGGTGAGGAAATTTTGGGAGTGCTTAAAGAAAACATTATCTGCAAAAGCTTGATGGGGAATGCTTTTTGACTGAGAAATATAAATGACTATCATCTGGTTTTTACATTTGTGGGTTCAAAAAAAAGGACTTAAAATATGTTAAAATTTACATATATGCTCAATATGCAGATTTTTTCTGTCATAATTCCCTAAACAACCTAATTTATATGGCATTTTCATTGTTTTATATATCATAAGTAAACTAGAGATGGTTTAAAATAAATGGAGGTAGTGGAATGTATGCAATTTATATGAAAATACCATACATACTATTTTTATTTAAAGTACTTGAGATCCATTTGTTCTCATATCCATGGGACTAATCTCATGTGCACACTGAGAGATGACTATATTAGGTTAGAATAAACCAATATTTGCCAGTGTGATTCATGAGGGACCAGTATATCCCAAAGCAAATGGACACTGGCAGTGGAAAGTCCACTTACAAGAAGAAAGGGAAACTAGCTTTTGGGTCTGCAGTGGGCAATATCTGCCTCAGGGGAGTTATTTGAGGCTGAAGCAAGAAACTGTAATCATTTGGCATGAACTTTGTTAGGGAAAAAGTCAAGTTTATGCAAAACAATATGGTTTCTGCCAAATTTCTCTCCACTATTTTTGTTTTGTTTTGTCTTATTTTACTTTTACTTAAAACAATGGAGTATCTATTTTTAAAAAGCACCAAAGTCTGACTGCCATTGACTTTCATATATTTACATGCCTAATATTTAATATTTTAATAGATAGTGCCTACTATTTCAACTGTGATTATGTATCTCATCGTTAGAAGGCTCAATGTAACAAAAACTGGAAGATGAGATCACAGTGGTGGATTATAAATGTTATAATGGAATTTCCTATTTCTTTTTGACATCCTTTTCATTCTATATGGGCACCTTTTGTTTCCTTTTTTTATTAACTGCTTGTTTATCTCAAAGTTACCATTTGATATTCCATTACTTCATGAACTGATCACAAAGCTTTGGAAAATTAATACCAATTCTAAAACAATTGTACCATTTATCATTACTCAGTCAAGAAAAATGGCCATTTATATGTGATTTAGCAGTATTCAGATAGGCTGTTACACCTCTTCTTTTAAAATAGTCCTGATTGCAATGCAAATTGGAAGCTATGATGCCATTTCTCAAAATTGGAGTGGCAATGCTCTCCTCGGGTTGAGATTCTCTGTTGACAATAGGAGCCCCTGAGAGCTGCATTCAATCATCTTTGGGTCTCTTCATTGAAAGGACCAATGTGTTATCTTTTCCATCAAGGCCATATCATATAGTCATTCCCATCACAATGTATAGCTTCCCTGTCTAACAGGAGTTTTATGGTTGCCTTCAGCTGCCAAGATAATCTCTACTTTTCTGCCAGGCTTGATACTAAGATTGGAGAAGCTATTCTGTAATCTTTCAGTTCAATTCCACAAGCATTATTAAATGCCATTTCTATGCCAGGGACTGTGCCAGGACAGATAAAGGGGAATGATCTATGCTGCTAAGCAACTATGGTCTAAGTAGATAGATGAATGACAGAATGGTGGTGTGTAAAAATGCAGTGAAAGCACAGGCAGAACAGAGGGAAAGAGGGATCACGGGTTGTTGTGAGGGAAGAAAATGTCAATCTGGATCTTGTTATGTAACTGAAGTATGAGAATGATGTTTCAAAACACAGCAGTGTTCCGAGAAGGGCAGAAGGTATTCGGGTAAGCTGAATAGTACCTTTGGGAATAGAGCTAGTACACAGATAAGTTGCTCTCGGTCAGGTTTGTCACTGAGGCCTGATACTTCAGTATTGTGGAAGCTGTTTTGCATATTTAGGATGTTTAACAGCATTCTGAGTCTCAGCCTTCTAGATAATAGCCAGCACTCCTTCATTTATGACAACCAAAAATGTCTGTAAAATTGTCAAATGTCCCCCGGGGTTGCCCTTTCCAGTTGAGAGGCACTTTCTAAACAGTAAAATGAGAAGAGTATAGAATCCCAGTGGTACAGAAGAACAGGAGAAGGAGAAAGAAATTCAGGGTGGAATAGGAGAAGAGAAAGAAAAACAGTGTGAATGGGTGAAGTGAATTGGACTACTTGGAACACCGATGTGGACATCTCCATAGAGGACGAGGTAACTGTGAGGGTGTCAAACGAACTCTGAACTTCTCCCTGCGTCAGGCTGAGCTTTAGAGAGAACCTGGAAGAATTTTTCAACAGCTCCCCTTTTATGGGATGCAAATACTCAAGACAGGCACTCTACCCAGCTTGGGGAAGTTCATCTGAAGCACTTCTTGGGGTCTCTTAAGCAGAGGATGCGGAGGTCTTGAAGGATTCTGTGGCTGCAGGGGAGAGGTAAAGGGTCCCATGTAGAGTGCTCTCCATGCTGGACCTTTGGATGCCTGAGTGCCTCTAGGAAGCTTGGCCTGCTCTGTACGAGCCTCGGCACATTCCTGAGATTGCACTGGACATGCTATGGGAAGTGTGGTTGGGTCCATGGGAAGAGATCTGTAACCAACCATCACTGCCAAAGGTGACTCTTCAAAAAAAGAAAATGCTCTGCTTTTCTACTTATTAACAACGTCATTAAACATTATGAATGGTTAGGTTAAAAGAAAGAGGAAAAGGAAAGTTGGGTTTCCAAGACGGTTATCTGGCCAGTAAAAAGTCTCTAGAGGAGAGTATGTTTAACAATCAAGCATGCCTTCTGGCCAGCTTGAAGTGGTTTGCATTGTTGTAATGTAAATTCCTCCACAACTTACCTTTTTTGTATATAAAGTGGGTTTGTGTGGTTGGGTTTAGCTTTTGGTGGGAGGATGCGGAGGTCTTGAAGGATTCTGACCTTCAAGAAAAGGCTTGACTTCTTCATATGGTGTAGAACACATTCATTTTAGTAGCTAATCTATAACTGGAACTGTTATAGATTACTACTGTATAGGTTAGAAAATTAGTTAGAACCGCAAATAACCATGTACCTGGAACCTGCTCTGAAAATCAAAGCAATTGGGAGAAATCCATCAGGGTACATGGAGGGTACAGTAGTCAAGCATGGAATAAAGTGTCCTCTTGCAGCCTGAGGCTTCAGTCAGTCACGGTATCACTGGGGGACAACTGCTAGATCTTGCTCTTAGGTACTCCTTAAAGAACATCGGTGATCTGTCTGCGTATTCTCAGGAAGAAGCAGGAACAGAACAGAGAAAAGGAAGCAGTTTCCACTGCAGACACTGAATGTGCTAGTAGATTGTCCCAGAAACTTTTGATCTCATCTTAACCTGTGAACTCTCTATTCTTTGCTTATCTAGGTTCAAAACCTTATCCTGTTAGCAATTATTCATTGTTGAAAATGATCACTCAAAAAACTGACCTTTTCCAGAACCCTGGTTCAGTTTGTAGGACTCTAGATGGATCTGAACACAGAAGAGAATTATAGGGCTTTTGTTCCTGCTATATATTAAAGCATGAAATGTCTATTTGCTTCCTTTTATTGTTTTTCTTTTATCTTCACTGTTACATCCATGTTTGAGATTCAGGACTGGCTTAATGAATCTTTTACCATACTATGGCAAGTTGTTTACTGATTTCTTCTTTGGATGCAGCTGTCAGACGCTCAAACTATCAGCCAAACTGGCTATCAACCACGTTTTTTCAAGCTTCTGTCTCTTATACAGTATTTTTGACTAGACTAAGCCTTCAGTCTTCTAATACTTTTAAAGTATGTGTATGCCACCGTATAATTCAATTCAAGAAATACCTTGATGCTTTCTCTGTGTGAGCTCTTCTACTGGATGCTATTGGGTTGTGCAAAGATGAATAAAGATACACTGTTCTTATCAGTTTGAACTCCAGTGGGAGCTTAGGAGGCAGAGATGGGGAGCGAATTGCGTTGCCTTCCTGCTTTCAGGATAGTGTACACTGACCCAACTAGGTGGTTTGTGTTGGCTGCTTGCATGTCCCTTCCCCACCCTGCCACCCCATTTTCTCTGTAAATAGAAAGAGTCTCCTTGACAACTAACTCAAAAACAGGACTAGATTATTATCTGAAATTAGAATCAATGAATTCATCACAGATCATTGCTATTCACTCCACATTGTCCCACTCAAAACCTAAGCATGTGGCCGAATCTCATGGATAATAAGACAAATGCCATTGTTTACTTCTGATTTCTCTATTGTTACATTTTTTCCTTATTCCTGTATATAACCTTCCCCTAAAATATTTTAAAATGCTAACTAAAACAATTTATTAGTGCATTTATAAAGAAAATGCTTTCCTGACAGAATTGCTGTATTTCTACCTTTCATTTTAATCAATTATCATTTCATATTTACTAAATCATCAGAACAACTACATTTTTTGTACTGGCTGAGTCATTTGGGGAAACATCTAATTATGATGGATTTATGGCTTAGATCTAATGAATGCTACATTTTACTGTGAAAAATGCTACTTGTTATCTGTGATTAGCTAGACAACTTTTGTTACTTAAGGTAGTTTGGAGTCTGACCTGGTAAAACTGTGAATTGCTGGCCAGCAACATCTCATCTCCCCTTCTACCATCGAGGTCTTTCCTGAGAACTTGATTGTGGGCAGTGTGTCTTCTCCCAGAAATCTTTGGGATACTAAAATAAGGCTCCCTACAAAATGAGAGGGAGTCCTATACCAAGTGTGGCTGTGTGTGAAGCTGAGATTGAACTGAATTTTAAGGATACACAAGGGTTGTCACTGGTCTTTGGGTGGAGGAGCCTCCCCAGGACAGTGCTTGTAAATGGGATGCTGAGAAGTACCTGAAGAGAAATCATCTTAATTTCCAAATCTCTGATCAAATATCAAGTACACCCTAGACAGAGCTTTGCCAATGAATTTAAAACCATGACAGAGACAAAGGACCACATAGCCACAGGAAGGATGTGCCCACAGGAGATGGAACTGGTGTAACATTTAAAGGTAGAGGGCTAGATAAAGCAGGAGGTTAATGCACAGCATCCTTAGGAGAGAAAGTCAGTAGAATGAATAGGACCTTATGGTCCTGTGGGCAAGGAAACTTATATAATGAGGGAGGATGCTGTTTGTTATTTCTAGAGGCCTATCTCAAAGCCATCTTCTTACTTCAAATGATAGTGAAGTACTGTGATCAGTGGTTAGTGTGAGCCTGTTCCCAGGTGTCTAACAAAATTCAGTTGCTGGATATACAAAGCTGAGACTCGTCACCCAAAATAGGGCAGATGGGGACATCCAGAAACTCTGTCCTCAAAGAAAGAGCAACAACCTGCCTCATTCCGTTTCAATACACACATCTATGACCCTCTGCTGTCCTTATTCTTTGCCTGTATTGCACAATTTCATGCTCAGATGTGATGTGTGAATGAAAATTGAAAATATAAAAAATAGACTATGTGGAATAAAATTTTCATAAGTGTCAAAAAGACTGAGCTTTACATTAAAGTCGCAAAAGCTTTCTTTCACCTCACTAATGGCACCCACACTGTAGATTATAATTAATCTGAATATTATTTTATTGCTATGTTCTATTATTTAAAAAGTCCAATATTGTTTGGAATATCAGATTAATTCAGCACACTATTGTATTGCCATCTGGGCTTATCAGTAGCAACTATTTCCATTTCCAAGTCTTGTTAAACCAAACACATTACAGCAATTTGTATGTGAAACATTACAGCATTACTAAAACTTATCCAATGCTGAAAGCATGAGTTAAAATAAAGCACACTATTTTGCTCACCTAAGCTTTTATTAACATTACAGTCTTGTCTGTAGAAGAATTTTCTCTTCAAGGACAAAAATTTCCTTACAGAAGCTTCAAATTATTAAGTCAGTGACTCATACTGGGTAGGCCCTTCTGTTTAAAGGAGTACAGTCTTATCACACACAGAAAAAACATCATAGGAAAGATTAGTTCCACTTCAGAGGTTTCTTTGGGTCTGGTCTTTTCTCCTGTTCCTGATTTGGTGGTTGTCCACTCTCCCCCTTGCTCATATTCCTGAGGACTTGAGTGTCTTATAAAAATCTCAAAATGTTCTCATGCTCTCTCTGCTAAAACAAATCCTTCTTGTGTCAGTTTTCCTTTCATATACTGTAGGAAAACCAAGCCATGTATTCCATGGAATCAGACAAAATAAAGTCCTTGAGGCATGCATTCACTCTTCTGCAAGAGTAAATGGAAGTTTCTAAACTGACAACTCCCAACTTCCCTGAAAATGTTCATCTTCTCAAAACCTGTACCTATCATGAACATCCAGAATATCCATAAGTTGGGTTGCACTATTCAGCTCATATGCCTCCTTCATAGTCATGGTTCATTTCTCTGTTCTTCCTGTTTATATGGTTAGGCTGTCCTGGAGGCATTTGGACTTCCATCCTTGAGCCTTTTTGTGTGTCTGCCCCTCTTTAGCTGTTAAGCAATTTTTCTCTAATAGGTCCCTTCAGTCCCTAGAAGTTTTAACCTGTGTAAAGGTCTGCTCAGTGGTCTGGAATGGAGTGATGTTTGTTGCTGCCTTCTGGGCAGAGGATGGCTGTTGTCCTCCAGCTGTGCCAGTGATGAATGACTGACTCCCTCCTTATTCTCTCTTCACCTTCCCTGCCTTTCTCAGGAATTATATGTGTTGAACACTACTTTTTGAAGCAGAAGAAAAACAGAAAAAGGGAAGGAGAATGTCTTATTTGCAAACAATTGGTGTATTACCTCCACCTATCCTGGTCCTTTGCCAGAATGAAAGAAAGGAACCGGAGCAGTAACTGACCTTACCCTGTTCTTTACAGCTGCCTAAAAATGCAGTTTAAGATTTGTCAGCTGGGCTAGGAAAACACTTTAGCGTGTTCTCACCTTCAGTGGCTCTTTTAAACTCTCTCTCAACATTTCTTTAAGTTATTTATATGTTGAGATAGCATTATGTCCATTTACACACTCATTCTTGCTATTATAATAATCACTTTTTAAGGTCCTTATCATTTGTCTGTTGCTGACAGCAGATGACACAAAATCCGATATGTTAGGGTTTGGTGTGCATGTGTTGATAGGATTAGCAAGAAACACATGTAAAACCCTTTGTTACAGTAGAAGGAAGCATATAATTTAATGTGAGAAGGACTGATGCAGATATAAATGTGCAAAGCTTCTGAGAAAAGGAGATCAATATAACCTGGAGTGGTCAGGAAAAAATCCATTTATACAGTAAAGCTTTGGAAGCCTTAAATGCCAGGCTCCCCAGATTGTCCTTATACTATTGATAATGGGAACTTTTTGAAAATATGCTCAGACTCTCAAAGTACCTGGTGGGAGGGGCTTTGTGTGAGCCCACAAAGACACCTGGGAGCTGGGAAGGAAGTGACCCCATAAAATGTGATTGAAGACTTTGTCTAGCCAGGGAAGGATTTTCTAGACCTCGAATGCAAGTGTAGAAGAAATAAAGAAAGAGAAATGTTTGTCACACTGAAACTAGAGGGGTGGTAGGTTAGAAATGGATTATGCCAGGTCAAGTTTGGGTGAACCAACTGTTCAACAGGTGAACAGTGGAAAAAGAGGCATGATATATTACAATGGTGGAGGCTAGGTGGGCGCTCTGGAAAGAGAGCACACATGTTATTTATCTTAGTGGGCAGAAGGGCAGCCCCACAGGAAGCTGAAATAAAGACTGAGCCATTAAGGGAACAGAGAGAAACCCATGAGTTTGGGAAGTAGTTATCAGCAGTGTCAGTGGCATTCCACGTGGTAAGGTTAGGCATTTGGAGACGCAGTGCAAAAATTCAGAAAGACAAACATTTTTGACCTTAGCCTATGTAATTTTAGCTTGGGGGTCTGACTCTCATTTTGAAGTATCTTGGGTAGAAAGGAGTCCACTTTGATTTACTTCTACTCAGAAAAGTATAGAAAAAGGTCAACTGTGAGCCTCAACTCTGTCACCATAATTTTAAACTATTGATTTGATTTATATTCAGAGCCATCCTCTTTTGAGTTACAATGGCTCCTGTCATCTCTAAACTAACCTCCAGAAATAGGAAGAGGAATAAGGAAGCTGTCTTCCTTATTCCACCAGGCAGTGTTATTTCCATCCACTTTTTATCTGATCCAACTAAGGAAGGCCCTGTCAGGAGCTAAGAAAGGAGACTTGTGTGAGACACAGCGAAGAGCTCTAAATGGTCATAAACTGATATCTATTCACCTTCATGCTTGACTTTGAGTCTAATGACATCAATGCCCAGGGAAGGTAGGAGAAGGTGGTCTTAAATCATCATCTGAAAAAAAAAAGTTTCTAGAAAGAAGTCCAGTTTTAAACTCATTGAAGTATACTACCAAATATTCTAGGATATCTAATTAACCATTAAAAATCTTTGAAAGTCAAGTTGAAAAAACTAGAACTTTTTTTTCAAATCTTTTAATATTCCATTTTTGAAGTGAATGAAACTCAGAGCTTTTTAGTCCCCTCCACCTTCCAACCAGGAGGAAGGGAATGTTAAAAGCATTTGCTTAAACTACTCAAATGAAGTTTAAGCAGTTATTTTGGAAAAAGAATTTCTGTAGAATAAGTGTGATCCAAGCCTGAGACTCAAAAAAATACAATCTGTGACTACTGATATGCAGTTGCAGTACAATTTGGAAGATAAATATTTTGGTACATCATTTAACATGGCTATAAATGTAAGGTGAAATTCACATTTAAATATTTTCTTAGATAGAATTGTAATATTACCAAAAAAAGAGACCAATTCCCTTTTTTCTCTCACTTAGTTTAATGGTTACAGAGTATGATCTTTGAAGTCAGGAAGATACAGGTTCAAGTTTGTCTCTGTTGTTTCCACTTCAGGCACCTTCTGCTATTTTCTAATTCTTAGTTGCATCATCTGTAACATGGGAAAATCATATTCCCTGTAGCACAGAAGTATTATAAGACTTAAACATGTATATATATATATGTTTAAGTCTTATTATATATATATATATATATATATATATATATATATATATATATTTATCATGTGAATGGGACAATCTCTGGCATGTGGAAGTGCACCTTGATTCTCACCAGTCATAAAAATCAAAGTTGACAAAATCCCTTTGATAGCTCCCTTTTTTTTTCAGCAAGATTCTATGATGGGTGCTGGTTTATAGCGGCTTGAAAGATCTTTACACTGACAAAGCTATATTAACTTTTATGAATTATTTCAGAAAGAACTAATTTTTGCAATGTTTAATATCATTCAAAAATGGGGGTGAAATTTTTCTGATCTTCTATTTGATGACTATATTTGTGATATAAGTAAAAATAAACTTCAAGAGTTTTTAAGTATAGGATTCACCCTTCTAGCTGGTTATTGTGAATGATTTCACTTAGAAGATAGTCAAATATAGTGAGGTCCTAAATGGAGTTTATTGTTTATTGTGTTCCTCATTTATAGCCAAGCTTATTTGTAGGTTGACATACACAAAAAGACATAGGTGAATTGACTGTCCAAATCTATTTTAGAAGTTTTCAAGTATAAATATCAGGTTGACTCTACCAGATAAAAATTTATTCTGATAAATAATATTTTCAATAATATTGAAGGGAAAGATAAATGTAAGAGAAAAAGAAAATGAACTAAATTAGTTCTAATCATGCTGTTAGTGAGATTGATAATAATGGCAATAATGAACCATTTCTCAAATTTGACTGGTAGCTTTTTATTCATCTGAAGACTAGATATTGTCAGAGAATAAAGAAAGGGAAAAATTTAACATTTTTTGGATATCTATTAGTGTCAGACAAGGCATTCAACATTTTGCATCTTATGTGAGTCGCACAAAGATTCCTGGACATTGTTTCACTGCTAGTTTTCCACAGAAAGATGGTTTGTGTCTGAGAAGTTACAGAACTGGCTAAGATCATACACTTAACATAGAATGAATGAATGCTCTAGTCATGAATCTATACTGTTTCTCCATTTGTAACACAATACCATTCCCATCTAGAAGATAAGCCAGTGACTAGACTATCACTTATCTTAGTTCTGATAGAGGAAGCTTCTGGTGGGAAGAAGTGCATCTTGAGAGTCCTATCATCTGCAGAGTTTCTCTCATCTGCTGTCCACAACTGTACAACTACCACTCTACCAGCAGGTCACACTCATGGGAGTCATCTTCACAAAAACTATTTCTTAAGCAGAATAGGAAACAATAGATGCAACATGTTCACTGGCTGCCTCTGAAAAGAGTGGAAAGGATCTTTGGTTGTCTTCCGAAGAAAAGTACTTCAGTGTAAATGAAACTCCAACTGAATACCACATATATCATGTTTCTAATAGCACACAAAGGCTTTTCTCTCACAAAAGCAGGGTAGCCCTATAATTTCAGTGGCATCCTTATCTATCTATATCAGTGTGAAGTGGGAGGTCTGCTCTACTCACTTTATACTGAAGTACAAAATGATTCATCCAAATTTGAACAAAATCAAGAGAACAGCTGACTGACCGGCCAGCTAACCAGAGAGTACAAACTGAAGTGAGGCAGAGGCAAGAGGTATTATGCATGGTGTTAGTAATCTCTTCAAAATTGGGATTCAAAATGCTTGGTATTCATAATTTAAAGAAGGAGAGGTTTATTTTAGCTAACAGTTTTGGGGGTTTCAGTCAATGGTTGGCTGGCTCTGAGGCAGAAACATCATGGTAGAAGAGCGTGGTAGAGGAAAGCTGTCACTTCACAGCAGCAATAAACCAGAGAGACAGGGAAAGATACAGAATTTTTTAAAAAAGATTCATTATAGAAAGGTGTGCCCCACAGTGACATACTGCCTCCAATTGTGCCCCCTCCTGATAACACTTTCAGCTATGAATGCATCAATGGATTGATTCACTGGCGAGTTCCCAAGATTCAATCTTCTTTCAAAAGCCCTACCTCTGAAGATATGAGCCTCTGAGAGGAATTTTTAGATCTAGAGCACATCATACATGTTTTACTTTGCTACTGCTCGTTACTCTGTTTTGTGATTTGTACCCCAAATATGAATTCATCTTGTCCTAGGGTTGGTCTTCTATGAACAATGACTCTTGTCCAGCTCTAACTCAGGGTCAATTTACCCTTCATGCCTGCTCTAGTTTAGTTGAAGGTTTTCCCTCAAACTGAATCCAGAGCATCTAACTTGAAGTCTAGGAAAGTCTTGATTTTGGCACTGTAATACTCTATCCCAGGAAATTTTGTCATCGTAGGCATGTCAGAATGGTCATTCACCCTACAAGGTCCGTCTTGGTAATGTGGCTTGGATCCTCTTAGCATTATGCTTGACACAAATTTGCTAAGTTTGAGTCTTCAGACTAAATTGCTAAAGTTCTTTGACTATTGCTGGATGTTTTAATAAACTGAACTTGGGATACTTGACACAAATTATTTTAAATAATGTGATTTTGATTATCAGATCCCTCACATCTTTTGAGAATGAATTCAAATGATTAAAATGGCAATTCATTAGAGTTCTCTTAATATCAGATATTTTGGGAAATTATCCTCAACTAATATGAGGAAGTAGAAGGAGTGGAGAAACTCCAGGCTGGTCTTATGAGAGTAAAATTTTTATCTAGCATTCTGTGCTCTTGTTTGCTTTCACTGGTTTGAAGGGATGAGGCACAACCAGTTACCTAAATATATACATTATAAAGCATATCTCTTTTTATTTCAAGTCATTATCACCCTTGCAGGATCTTTGTCTTAAAGCATGGTCTTTGGAATTCTGTTATTTGTGAGTAAAACATTTAAATAATAATAACTAATAAATGATATGAAAGTAAATATTATTGTAATGAAATGTGCACTGGCACATTTATTTAACTAGTGAAGAATGGACTTCTGTTCTAAGTTGGACTGAGTTTAATAAAAGAAATACAAGTTTTTTTTTTTTTATCAATACTGAGGATTGTACTCATAGCCACATGCTTGCAAGGCAGGCACTTATGCCGCTGAGCTAAATCCCCAGCCCCAGAAATATCAGTTTTATTTAATGACATTTTTTTTACTTGTATTTAATGCAGTAAAACAAAGGGGAGATGTTCATTTTGTTTAAGCATAATGGAGAACTCTGAAGAGCAGAATATAGAACAAAAACATTGATTTTATTCATCATAGATAGGAAGAAGGAGAGAGAGAGGAAGCAAAAGAGTGAGAGCACTAATAAAGAATATTCCAAAGAGTTTCTTAAATCAAGCTAAATACTGAGTGGGAAAAACAAAGTTTCATAAAATTAGTTTAAATCAAGGCAAGTCTCATTTAAGAATTTTAAATAAACACCAGTTCTTGATTGCATAGAATTCTGTGTCACGTGGCAGGAATCATTTAAACAAGAATATAGCACTTGTTACTCCCAGATGTGTGGCTTTCTTTTGCTACATGATGATGGTAGGCAAGAATAGTTCACATGTCATTTAGTTCATCAGAAAATAAGTATTTTTCTTAAAATGATGCTCCTTTGGT
Source organism: Hydrochoerus hydrochaeris (assembly GCA_004027455.1). Taxonomy (NCBI): domain Eukaryota; kingdom Metazoa; phylum Chordata; class Mammalia; order Rodentia; family Hydrochaeridae; genus Hydrochoerus; species Hydrochoerus hydrochaeris. Next base: position 91,765 of record PVLA01005720.1, read on the forward strand.
AGGGGCTGTCATGAGAACCCTTGGTCACCAGACATTGATGGTCAACAAAGTAAGGGAGGTGGGATTATTGCATGTATGGCCTGTTGGAGCTATGAATGAGGCCAGAACTTGCTTTAAAAAACATGTTATCATCTGTTTTTATCATGCTTTGGGCATCCAGGTGCAGGAGGCAGCACAGACTCTTAGAGTGGGGGGATCTGAGCTCTACCACTTAATAGCTAGGCGACTTTAGACAAATCACTTAGCCTCTCTGAATCTGGTTCTCACCTACAAAGTAAAACCTCTCTCATAGGTTTGATATGAGCATCAGATGAGATAATGTCTGAGAAAGTACTTTGTAAACTCTTAAATGCTACACAAAGGTTAACTATTTCCCCATAATGTGGTTTATAATTGCATGTATTTAAGTATTCCATGAGTCACAATGTTACCTCCAAAACCCAAGGACTGATATAAGTTATTCTGTGACACTGATATTAGTTATCTCCCCAGGTACAAGCATTATAAAAGGTTAGCACTATATTAAGTAATAGATCTATTGCTCTACTAAATTATTCATGATTATGTGTTCAGTGAATGATTGGTTTGATAGAAATAATCATCAGGTGTTCTCAAGGCTTTGGAGAGAAAGCAGATAAATGACATAAGGTTTCTTCAGTTTGATGACTTTGCTCCCATTAAACATTAAGAAAAACCAATTAATGGATTCTTGATGGAAAATGCCATCAATTTCCAATCTGGAGTTTTTAAGAAATCACCTGTTCTTTGAAGTAATAGTTCTTTTAACAAATCAAAGCTTTTCAATAAGAGTTTCTGAGTAATGAATGATTTCAACCATTTTCTAAAGACTGGGATATTATTAAGGTACTGGTGATTGAACTTGGGCCTTTACGCTGAGCTACATCCCTGGCCCTTTTTTGTTTTGAGATAGGTTACAGTTTTTAATAAAAAGGGGAGAAATAATTTCTTTCTCATGAAAAATGTATGCTTAAATTTCTGTTAATGTGATAATGAATGAATGAATGAATGAATGAACAAGTTTAGTTAAAAGCTGTGTGCTGAGCCTTTTCTTACAAACTAGTGCCTCTACTTCTAGCCATGACTTTTCTAGGAGGCTTTGGGACTACGAAGGTCATAAATTTACATGAGAATTTCACATGGGTCCCCTGTTGTCACCTCAAACTGCTCATCTCTAAAATTAAGCCAATTTTTTCTTACCCCACCACAATGGCCCACTAATGCCCTTGTTTCTACATTTCTTCCCATCTCTCCTGATCAAATTCTTCAGAATTGTATTTGTTTTTTAATCTTCCAATACAGTGCTACCTCAGTTCATGAACTTAGTTCATCCCATGTGTCTGGAGAAAATGGCCCTGGTTGTGTTCTTTCCCTGATATAGAGTTTGCTAACTGAAGCATAATTTTGTTCAGAAACAGAAGCGCTCATGAAATGAGGTATTAATGTGTTTCTTAATACAATATCAAAGAAGTCCTGACTATCACTCCTTTAAATCATCCCTAGCATGACTTTTAGTAGCTAAGAGAGAAATGAAGTTCTTTTATTCTTCAATTTCCCTGAATTCAATAGGTTAAACCTTCCTCCTGCGTCCCTTTGCACCTGTCCCACCTAGCTTTCATGCTTGTAGTGTCAGCACCAGCTCTGCCTTCAGTGGTCTGCTTGCTCCAAAGCTTCCTGAATCTTTTCATGATCCCTCTTTCACGACAGTGGTTTTTTTTTTTTAAGTACAGAAATCAATGACTTTTGCATGCTCCCTCAAGCACATTTTGGCTTCTTCTGTAGATTTTTTTTTGTCATATGTATTTCCCAGTTGTGTGGGATTCCCTGTTCCTGTTTCCCTAGGTTTGGCCACCTCAGTCCCTTGCCTGACCCCTCCTACAATTCTTAATTTCCAAACTCTCTGAGTTTGACCTCCTACTTGCAGGGAATATGAGAAGCCTAGAACAAGATGGATAAGAAGCTGCTTCAAATAAAACTAAAAATTCCATTCAACTCAGCTATTCCCTTCTAGGTGTCTTCCTGAAAGAGTTAAAGATGTCATACATGGGTTTGATACATACATACACATGTTTATAGAGACACAATTCATAATAGTTAAATCTTGGAAGTGACCTATATGTCTATCAACAAGACAAATGGTTAAAATAAATGGCATTTATTACACAGTGAATGCTACTTTCCCATAAAGAAGGGTAAACTTGAGTCATTTATAGGAAAATAGATGTATATTGAAACTGTAATTCTAAGTGAAATAAATCAGACATAAAAGTTTAAATATCATATGATTATTCTTATATAAGAAACTCAAAACATAAAGAACAAAACAGGAAAAAATAAAATTTTTTGCCAAAGAGAATTAGAGGAGGAGAGAGAATAGAGGAAGGAAATACAAAAAGAATTAATATTTGTTATGCATATGTACTGACTTCCAGGAGGAATGTAATCATTATGCAAACATACAGTAAGAAAAATAAAAACTGAAAAAGCATTGAAGTTTATTAACTTTGGCTTCAATTTCAATTTCTTTCTTTAGCTTGTCAGTCTAAGACCCTCTTTTTCTTTTGTGAAAAAGCAAGTATAACCTATATGGAAATGCAATAGACCATTTCCATTCTAGTGGAGAAAGCAGTCTGCCCAACTTCATGTGTACAACCCTGAACCTTAGGGAGTGAGCAGAGAAAACTGAGATTGCATTGTATTCATCAAACACATGCTATCAGGAAGCACAGAGCACAAATGCAATGTGTACCTCAGCAGGTCTGGGAGACAGAAAGAACTTGAGTAGCCATAAATATTAACAGGAGGAGAAGGATGTGGGGAGAAGATGGAGTTGGGACTGAATATTCCACTTGAGAAATCCCAAAGCCAGAGATTATTCAGCCTTGTAACTTGATCTGTGCTCACTCACCTAGGAACTTCAGGAAAATAGTAAATTGAGCTAATTAAAAATAACAGTTCCCAGCTCATAGATACATTTAAAAATGCTAACAAGTTAATTTCTAAAAATAATGAGCTAGCAGAGTAATTCAAACAAGTGGATTTTGTAGTTCATATTGTTTAATAATTATGTTGTCTTTTGAGGTCAGTAGATGTGACTGGGCTAAATGAGGTAACGTATGCAACGCAACTACCATGATTTCTAGTAGCTGGTATGTCCTTAAGAAATGGAGTGCTTTTATTTTCCCCCTTTTTTGCATTCAATAGCTTAAAGAAAAATACAGAATTAAAAAAGGTTTCAAGTCTCTTTGTGGGAGGTTATGTTCTAGTTCATGGGAATCTGAAAAGCTCTCAAGAAGTAAACAAAACATGAGGATAAAAAGAACAAGGGCAAGTGTTTGTTACACCTATCTCAGGTATATAAAGTGGGTATGAAATATGGAAATGGACAAGTTCTACATGAATACTTTCAGACTTCACTTTCTGCTATATCTTGTGTCTTGATGCTGCTCCAAAGCCCGATCTGTCATAGATGGGGGGCTTTGAAGGTGACTAGATTAGAGTGCGTGGTGTGGTGTTGGGACTAATAATGGGATGCTGGGAATAAGGGTGCCCCATACTGAGTGCAGGTGGAACTGCCCAAGGGATGGGTTATGTGATGGACTGTAAAAGGGATATCATATGAAAGAATGTACATGAGTCATTAAGGGGACCAGGGACAAAATGCTATGGTTCTAATGTAATATAATGTTGATAGACTTAATACTGATTCTTAAGGATTGTTAAACCTGTGCTATAATGTTGAAGTTGTGAAATGGTAAGAATAAGCATGTTCATATCTGGAGACAGATTTTTAAAAATGTATCTGGCTGCCAAGTTGACAAGTGGTGGCTTATAATGGCTGATACATTGTGTCAATCTGAGAAGTTTAAACCAGGCATAGTAAGTAGCTCATGCCTATAATTCCAGCACTCCAGAGGCTAAGGCAGGAGGATTGTTGCAAGTTTGAGACCAGCCTGGGCTACAAAGTGAACCCAAGGCTAGCCTGAACTGCATAGCAAGACCCTGTCTCAAAAAGAAAAAAAAAAAAAAACATTTGAGTTTAAAAGTTTAACTAAGTCATTCATCAGGGGACCAGGGTCTCACTTTGTAAACATCCTGGGTCTGTGCAAGAGGACTGTAGGGAGATAGTGCTGGTACTATACCCACCCTAGGTAGCCTGCTTACAATATAAGGGAGGAAAAGAGGCTCGTTCCCCTCTTTTGTTCTTGCTGCTTTTGCTGTCTTCTGCTGCCTTGAAATGTTGCTCTTATGACAATACTCTATGCCTTGGACTGATTATGGATTGAAACTTCCATAAACTGTGAGCTAACTAAACCTTTCCTTCCAAAAAGAAGAATACTAATAAGAAGAAGAATGAAGAGAAGGAGGATGAGGAGGAGGGGGAGGTGGCTGCAAGCTGCTGCTTCTGCTGTGTCACTGCTTGCTGCCTCCTACCTGCCATGTACTGTTTCTCCTCTGTGATCCCTTTGCCATACCACCCTTCCTTGAACAGCTAGTTATGAACTGAAACCCCTACAAAATGCGAGCTACAAAAAACCTTTTCTCCTTTAACTTTAAGTGTTGGGAATTTTGTTTCAGCAGTGAGAGAAGTAACTAAGACAGATCTCTTTACTCAGAGCACAATTGTGGCAACGGTACCTGACTATGTGGTTCAGGAGCCTTTGGAGCTAGCTTGTAGAAAGAGTTTGAAAAGGTTTTGAGACACCAACTGAAGAAGCAGCCTTGAAATGCTGTACTTGATGTGATATTCTGGTCAGATTTCAGAAGACCAAAATGCTAATAGAAATGCTGCTGGTAAAGGCGAGGCTCAGGAGGTTTCTGCTGGGAAGGACTGCATTGGCTGTTGGATTCTAGACAGTGTGTGTTATGCCTTGGCAGAAAGTCTGTCTGCATTTTGCTCATGTCTTGAGGCTTTGCCTGAGATGAAGATTAAAGGAAGTAGACTAATTAATCTGGCAGAAGAAATTTCAAAGCAGTCTAATGTTGAGTAAGTGGCATGGTTACTGTTGGGGGTGTTTAGCCAGATCTATGTTGAGAATAAAGAGCAGGGACCTTAGTGGAATGATTTAAAATGTTTTGAATTTGGCCAGAAGGGATATGGTGATAAAGTTTCAGACTGAAAAGATGTAGAAGAGGAGAATTTGGTTGCTGAGAAGGAATGAGATGATAGAAAAGACAGCCTGAGGATATTACAAGAACTAGCAGGAGTCCAGCCTTTGCAGTCTCAAAATTGCAAAGATGAAAGACTTTTCTTTGAGAAAAGAGGCCCAGAGCACCATGTTCTGGAAAGGTGGCATCCTAGAGCCACCATTTCTCAGATCACAGTGTCAGTGATTCAAGGAACTGACCCCTACAATCAAGAAAGAAGGAAGCCTCTTTACTGCTCCAGCTAGTGGCAGACCTTGGTGTCATCCATATGGTTCTGGTTTAATTATATGCAGAATGCAAGAGGTCCTGGGGTCAGGAAGGCCTCCACCCAAGTTTTATAAGAATGTCTGGGAGGCCAGGCAGTGTGCTCCTGGGAGAGCAGTGCACAGAGCTGTGCATGTGAAGCCAAATGTGCAGTGGCAACCCCTGATGGTTGGAGAAGCCAGGAACAAAGATTGAAGAAGGTTGCAAGGAGTGAGAAAAGCCAGATCAAGAGAGAAGCCTTGAGACCTGTGACTACATGCGGTGCTATAGAGGCAGACCCACCCACTTTGGAGTTTACATTTTGCCACAGATTGCCTCAGGTGCTGGACATGAAAATACACGAGTGAATGTTTGCCTAACTAGATTGTGGACTTGCTTGGGTCCCATTCCTTTGTATCCCCCACATTTCTACCCTTTGGAATGATAATGCTTATTTTTTTGCCATTGTATGTTGGAAGTCTTTTTATTTGTACAGGGGCTCACAGCTAAAAATTTGTCTTAAATCTCAGAGGAGTCTTTGGACTTGGACTTTTTGGCAATGCTGAAATTGTTAGAACTTTTCTACTGTTAGAGATGGACTAAATGCCTTTTGGATAAAGAGATGTGCATGAGGTTTTGGTGGACCAGAGGCAGAATGTTATGGCTTGTGTCTAGATGTTGCTCCAGAATCTCATGTGGTCATAGGGTGAGGAGTTTTGAAGGTGGCTAGATTATGGTGTGTGATGCTGGGACTAAGAATAGCTGCGATTAAGGTCACCCCACCCTGAGTGTGGGTGGAACTGCCCAAAGGATGGGTAGCCCAGGTGGAATATAAAAAAGACAGAAAGGAGGCAGTTGCTGCTTGCTGCCTTCTGCCTGTCATGTCCTGTTTCTCTTCTGTGAGGCCCCATCTGCTATGCTACCTTGCCTTGAAGCCAGCCAACTGTGAACTGAGACCTCTACAAACTGTGAGCTACAGTAAATCTTTCCTCCTTCAACTTTGTCAGATATTTTGTCTCAGCAATGAAAAGAACATATCTAAAACACTCCCAAACCCATCATATCACTACTATATAAGGACATATTTGTGCAGATGACCTCTTTGGGAAAGGCAATATGTGGAATTCCAAATGTGTAAAATAGGCAAATTATTGGTGATCACTCTACTACAAAGACTCTTTGCTCTCACAAATACCTGTTAAGTTTTAAAAAATTGTAATAGGTATCTGTTGCATTAATTGAATTTTGTCTAGAAAATAATACTAGCTGAATAAATCTTCAAAAATTAGAAATTTCTGGTATTTCTACTCTTGTTTTTCTTCTGGATTTGGATTTTTTTTCTTCAGATTTATTTCTTAAGGAAACAAATCTTAACAACTTCCCTAACTCCCCCACCTACTGGTGCATACTATTGTATTCCCATCTCCTGAAGATCTTTTCTCTCTATATTCCCTGTGCTTGTGGTCCCTGACTTACAATTGATCCATACATGATTTTTAGCTTTGTGATTATGCAAAAGTGATAGTTAAAAACTATAGTTTGAACTTTTATCTTTTCCTAAGCTTGACATGCATATGTGACGCTATATTCTCATGTGATTGTGGATAGTGGGAGTGAGCCACAGCCCTCAACTTTTGCTGCAGGATCCCTGTGAGTGGTATATATATATATATATATATATATATATATATATATATATATACATACATATACATATGAGGGAACAATTGGTCCTCTACACTGTTCTGAGCATACTGTATGTTCTATAAGCTAGGATATGCCATAGGTTAAGTGTATTTGGTACATTTTCCACTTATGATATTTTCAACATATGATCTGTTTAGAATATTTTCAATGCATGATGTAACCTCATCATAAATGGAACAATATGAGTATTCTACTTTCAAAACCATTAACAATTATTCAAGATAATTTCTCAGTATTATTTCTTTACAACTCTATTCATGATAAAGTTTTTGTATATTTTATATATGGGAAAGGTTTGGCATTTGGAAATTTTTCTCTCTGCCATAACTGTGATTCATGGCATATTTTTGAAGTCTAGGTGATAATACTTTTCTTTTTATCATTGTATAAAATACATCTGCCAATGAATATATACACATATATGTATGTGTATTTATAGTTTAGATTAAAAGCCACAGATTAAATTTTTCACTGGTTTAGTCACATAATTATCAACAGAAAAATATATCTGGCTGTATATATGGCTTATAAATGACACTTTGGAAACATGTTTGAAAACTTATCTCTCAACATCATGTAATTCTCAGAAAGATGAAGGTAAGGCTTTGGGGGCAGAAATCCCCTAGAGTTTTATTCTCTTGTCTTGTCCAGATTTTAAGTAACTATTGAGGATTATGGTACCAGTAGAAAATATTTACCAATGATGTTCATGTTGAAACAGAATGACAGAATGTATTACAATTTACCATTGACTGGGGGTGAGGTATTTTTTTCTATAGTATATTGAAAAACAAATATTCTTCAATGCCAATTTTTAAAAGATAAAATGTCAGCAAGGATTTTTATAGTCCACCTTTATGTATATGCTAGAAAATAAGTTACCATGATCTTTATGGCTAGTCAAAGGCTTTCAATAAAACACAAGTGGCTTTGATTTCCAATTTGTGTTTGGTTATGAAGCGAAGAGACACATTTAACTTCATGGATAGAAAGCTTCCCTAAAAGATAACCATACTGCATTGATGTAGCACATTAAGAGTCATCTTGAGACTGTTTGCAGTTATGATGAAGGATTATGGTAATAGGAGTGTGTGAGTCAGTACTGCTCCAAACAGCATTTATATGAACAAATCATTTAGAGAAAGCATCTGCAAAAGGATGGATTTCGGCTGATACTTTGGGGTCTCCTCTATGTCTAATGTTTTGCATCTGAATCTGGAATTTGTTTTCTCCTCTGCTTGCTTAATTTTTGAGAATAAAAAGGTTTGATCTCCCTGGTAGGATCTTCCTGGCAACAGAAGATCATCCTTCCTATTTTTGAGTTCCCAGGCCACTGTCTTATCATTAGAACCCTTAACAGATTGTCTTGAAATTGGTTGCTCATCAATCTTGGTTGCTTGTTGAATTCCTCAGGGTGACCCTGTTGCTTCTGCTTACTTTGAGTCCTAGTACTTAACACAGTGGTGGCATATAGTATCTGGATTAATGAAAGAGAAATCACATGTTGACAGTATGAGCAAATTGCCCCATGTGTTTAATGAGGTGGCAACTGCGTCTTTTGGAAGAGTTCAAAAGGTAATTCAGATAACCTTCAGATAAATGACTTACCCACATGCCCAGGTGCACAGCAGTTTCAAACATGTGATTCTGCTTGTTACCATCTCTCTAATGACAAAAGCCCTCTTTTAAAGTTCTCAGTATCCCTATAACATAATATAAATATCTGTACTCAAAACTATTGATTCCATCTGTTGCCTGATCTTCTATACTTGCTATTTCATAGTATTATTGAGGAGGAATGGTAGATGAAGGTAAAGGATTGGAAGAAGGTGGAGGGTAAGGGTGAGAAATGAGGAGTAAAGGAATTAGATGTCTTTTTTCATCAGTTTAAACACGATCCTTATGCCCTGGGGAGAAGAAGTTTAATATTTGTAAATGTTTATCTTTAAAATAGAGGTCAAGAGTTAACTTTTATGGGGCAAAGCTAGTAAAAATCTGTGAGAACTATTCCTACAGCAACCAGTCCCTTGAACTTGTAACTTTCAAATGCTCCTAAATGGAAATCTAGGAAGTTTCCAGAAGCCAGGAATAATTTCTCCAGTTGCTGTTGTTCCTATTGACCAGGAGTGTTGACAAGGTCAACAAAAACCTTTTACTTTGTCTTCTCCTACCTGGCTTCAGGTTATGCGATGGCGATGAATTTAATTTGATGATATTATGCCATGACATTGTGTCAATATGCGATGATGTGTTGTGATGGCACAGCGTCATCACGTGGTGACGCAACATCATGACGTAAGACGTCACACCGCCAGTTAATGAAGTGATTTCTGGAGGCTTTAAAATGGTGCGGTAAATCTGCAATTATTCAAGTAAATTTTGAGATGTTAGGCAGCATGGCATCTGAACTGTAAATTATAGGTTAGAAAATGTTTCTTGGCTCAATTATGACTCACTTCTACTTGCATATGTCTCCTAGAAATTGTAACTTTAGTTCTTACAGAGGTTTACAAATCAAAACGTAATTCAATAAATAGAGTCCTCCTATCACAGGTTCAATCTCTATTCACTTTCTTTTGTCTCTGGAATATGAGCTGCAGGAAAATTTAAATATAATTTCAAAATGTGATTTAGAAAATATAATATACTCTCAATTTGCGTATTTGTTAAAATTGCTTAGGACCTCAGTGCTCCATATAAAATGATTTATAGTTGAAATTATATTGTAACTAATATCTTTCATATGCATACATTTCATAATATTCTTATACTTATTCTAATAATATAAATGTGTTTAAAATTAGGAGAAATGATTTTTATAAATTTTGTGTTTGTGTGTGTGTGTGTGTGTGTGTGTATTTTGGAAAGTCTCGTGTCTATTTTCTGCCTCAGTTTTATCTTGAAAATGAAATTAACATATTGTTTTCTAATTTTACCTAGATATTGTATAAGCCAATGATGGAGTATAAATGTCCTTTATGTTCGTTGGAACAACTGTTATGCAAGTTTAAAGTAATATTAAATCCAGAGCCACATAGACTGTATTTAAGAACTTGACATCAAATGAAAGAAATACTTATTAAATTATAACTGAGTCATTTTATTTTTAATACAATCCTTTTCCCCCTTGATTGCTTCATTTTTAAATTTATGTGTTCGGAAATGAATTAAATGTGGGTGTAAACAAGAAAGTGTATATATAAGATTTTATTTGTGATATTTATTTTTTTGCTAACTCCTATCCTGTAAATGTGTGCGTTTTTAACTAGTAAAAGGAACCTTACAACCCATATTAAGGAGGATATAGTCAGAGTAGAGGTTCGAATGTCCCTCGCTCATGTTTAGCTTTGGTTGATCACAATCCAGTGAATATTGAAAAAGCTCAAATATGGCAAGGGTTCTTCCTTATTTCTAATTTTCTATGGTAAAATGGAGAGATTGCTTTGTTGTCTTAAAATTCACATTTGCTTCATCACTCATTCTGTAACTCTAGTAAAGAATGCATTGATATTTCCTGTCTTCTGAAAGTGATACATGACTTTTTGATGCAGTTTGAAATGGTGGCTGATTACTTTTGAATACTGAAGCACCACTGGTTGGCAGTTCACATCTGCAGCAGAGAAAAACAATTAGCAAATTTGTGAATTATCTTTGGTTTACACATTAAACAAGCAGAGTAATTCTTTATAACATTAACCAGCAGGCTGTGCCTTGATTACAGGATATTGTTGCTCATTAATAAACAAGGCTATTGTAGATATTGCCAATGCCTGTGCATCTTACTTGCTTGCTTTTATTTTTAATTTTTATTTATTTTTATTTTTTGCATCTTAGTTGCACTATGTGTTTGTCTCCAGGACTTCCTATATAATCTTTAGGGCACAGAATTAAAAATTATTGAGACTTCTAAGACTTGAGGGTAGAGCACTGGACCAATTATGCAGTGCATATGAACACGGGGCCCTGTACAGCTGCGGAGGCTGTACGCTGACATGGTCCTGCCAGTCTTTAGTCTGGAGCTTTGCATCCTATGGGCCGACTCATAGTTTCTGTAACTGAAGGCCAGGTTGTGTGATCTGTAGCTTTAGTTCGATCCTTTTAGGTGAGTTTTGAGTTCATTATAATACTTTTATTTCCCTCTAGGTTATAATTTTGACTAGTAGTGATGTGTGATAATTTCTTGATTTTCTGCACTCAAGAAGAAAACCTAAAGCTTCATTCAAACAATCTTTTAAGTAACTCAACTTAAAGAGGCTTAAATTTGAGAAAAGGCCAAGTTTAAATTTAAGGAAGCTGAATATGTTTTTTAAAAACTGTATTATTTGTACAGTGTTCAGAAAAAGTGCTGTTAACAAGTATTTATAAGTGTTCAGTCGTACCTGACCTATGGCGCATTAAGAAATTGAGATGTAGTTGCACAGAAATCATAATCTAATTACAATGTTTCTAATGGTGTTTTGACTTTAGGTAGAAGGCCAAGTTTTCCTCCAGGAACCTTGCTTACAGTAACAATTTACTTCACAGGCATTTATCTGCCCTAAGTGACAGAAAACTCTGATGCTATTCCCCTCTGAATCATTACAAATTTCAGTGCTAGAATCTGAACTAATCAGGTTTTAATGGTTATTTCACATTGAGAAGAAAAGTGTGTGTGTGCATGCACACTTGTGTGTGTGTGTGCAAATTTAGGGATGGGTGGGCATACACTGAACTTCAAACAACTTATTGATATCATCAATAACATGAGTAATTCTTTGCAATCATCTTCCTTTAGACAACTTTCAGGTTATGGCTTTATTTCCCTTCAGGTTTGCAAATTACCTTAAAATTGCTTCAGATAAAACTTTCAGTGATGCCTTAATCTCCTATACAATATCCCACCAGTCAGCCAAGCTGTTCAGTCTATTCAGTCTATTGTCCCCTCTGCACAACAAGGAGAAACTCAAACTGCATATGCTCATAACACACATTATGTGTCAACTCATTCTCACTTGTCCTTTGGGTCCTTTACAGACTATTTTTGTTCTATGGGCTGCATTGAACATATTTAGCTGTCATGTTCTCCTTTAGTTTTTATTCCTTCAGACTAAACACATTGTTTAAAAAAATGTTCTGTCATTTGATATAGGGAACTTTGAATTTTCTTGTCCTTCTGATATGAGAAATTAAAAGTCTAGTTTGTGTATTTCTTGAGGATTCAATATGAGTTTTATGTTTAAGGTTCAACACCAAAAATGGTCCACAACATACAGATAAATCAAATGTCAAGGCATATGGCTTCTCTTCTCTAAGATACTTTTCTTTTTTCTATTATTGTACTTACCAGAGACACCAGCTTTTGGATAGTTAAACCTTATTTCTATTGTTGATTGAAATTGAATTTCTTGTTAACTGAAGTCATTAAATGTCTTTTGAGATAGCTGCCAAACCATTTTTTAAAAACATTCTGTAGTTTTTGAAGTTTTGAAGTTTGTTTTTTGGGGTATTAAACTTACCTCTGTTACATTTTAATTTGTTCAGCTTGACCCATCTCTTCACCCTGTCACATCTACTTTGGTTTATATAACATATTTGTCATCCTGCTTAACTTTTTGTCTTTGTATTTTAGGAACTTGCAGTCTACTTATCTATTCTATAGCAATATTCGAGGCAAAGAGAAGGTCAAAGGCAGAATTCTGTGGCATAATTCCTTGTTCAAGTTGGGATTCTTTTCTTCATTACTGTTGTTTGGATATAACTGTTCGACTAGTTACTTGTTATCCTAACATTGAGTCACCATTTTTCCATTTGGACATGAGAGATTCTGTTAGGTATGTTGCTGTAATTCAATGCATGTGATTTCTTGCATTTCCAGATCAAGCAGACTAGTAGCCTTCTCAAATAGGGTTATGAAATTAATGTCTATAGCATGATATATTAAGAAGTTTGGTGAAAATAAGATACCACAGATAATTCACAAAGTCAATCAGTCACAGGTTATAAAAGCCAGCTGTATTTCTCTCAGTGAGAATAAGGTAAGGATGGATTGCAGTTGTTGATTCTCATTCTAGACACTTACTATTTTAGCTTCTATTCAGTTTTCTAATCATTAGAGGAACATATCTTCATAGCAATGCATGATAGAATTGTCAAGGTAGAACTCAAATGAGAAGTGTGAAGTTGTAGGTACATGTTGAATAGAGGATTGACTTTGTTAGAATAACACGAAAAAGAAATGCTTTTTTGAAGTGATTTCATTTAAAAGCTCTGGTCTGCCTTTGAGTATTGTCAAGAGATGTACCAACATAGACTTAGAATTATGACTGGGGTTAGAAGCACTGTGATCCTGTACTTTGCACACACAAAAAAATCTATCTCTCAAAGTTACTTCAAGGATTAAATGATGCATGATAAATGATCACAAGTGCCTAGCATAGTTTATGACATAGAATAAATTTTATAACTAATCCTGCTAATTAATTAGGGAAACATTACCTGTATATTATTACATAGTGATACTGATAACTTTTACTTTAGAACTGAGAGGCAAAATGCGTGTTTTCCTTCTGGTAAATGAAATTTATGTATATATGACTGTAATTAGTATACATGAACACACATTGCACTTAATCTAGTTTAGATCTATATGACTCATTAAGTTTATCATTTTTAACCCATAGAGTTGAAAATTTAGAATGAAACTATATACATAAGGCCAAAACTTCTGCTTATTTGATTATTACATAGAGCCTAAAAATTTTATAGATGGGATGGACTTTATAAATAGCAAGGTCCAGTTCATGTATATATAGATTAGGAAACTGAAGCCAAGAAATACTTCATGTTTTCATAAAACTTCTTAATATATCATAAAGCTAAAACCATATTTGCTTGTTTTTTTTGATTCATATCTCTAGTCAGTCCATATTGCACATTTACTACAGTATCACACTGAACAAATGCCGAAAACAGTGCCTGAGGCCCTTAAATTTGCAACACAGTGTCATGAGCCACAAGATAGAAAATGCTACTCTAACTCGACCTGGTGATTTTGACTATTCAAATCAGTGAAATTTAAGAACACATGATAAATACCACTAGTGGTTATGTTTTTGTGCATCTGAAATAACTTTTAATATATAATAAATTCATCAAAAGTTAGTCACCACTTGCTAGGCATGGTTCATTAGTATTACAATTTTCATGTTATTGAAATGACAGTATTTAAAGATAAAATCTAAATACTGACCTATTTGGAAAGGAAATTTCCCATGTAAGCAATACTTTTGGGGAAGATCAAAAGAATGAGTTCTTGAAAATGGGAAAGTAAACTTTCCTTCATGATAAAAATCAGATAGTTGGGTAAGATCATTTCTGACATTAGAATGGGGAACAAGGAGGTGGGGTGATAAAAATGGGAATAAATATGTGAACACTGTTATAATGTTGACTTGAAATTCTCTTCTGTTTGGTGAACTGCATTGCTAAGGGAAAAAATTCTCCTTCAAAGAAAAGTTGCTTACAAATTCAAGGTCATTTTCTAAATCCCACATAGCTTGTCTCTGTGCCAAAATTTCTAGTTTTATTTTTGTTCTTTTGCCTTAAAATATATGTTAGAACATAGGTTCTATGATCCTTGCTTGCTGATATGTTATTACTCCCTGTCCCATGTGCTAGGGCCATTGTAAATAAGGGGGCTCTTAAGGCGGACAGCTGGACAGGGAACAACTGTAAAGGAGGCTGTAGTCCATGCATAAAGAGGAAGAGAGAAAGGGATTTGGGAATTTTCTGCTTGGTCATTAAAATAGATCATAGAGGAGAGCCAGGGATTTAGCTCAGTAGCATAAGCACGTACCTGACAAGAGTGAGGTCATGAGTCCGATCTCCAGTATGGAAAAAAATAAAAATCTTCCTTAAAGAGATCACAGATGATAAAAAAGAAGAGAACTTAAGAGGTCACTGAACTCAGCCTCCTCCGTTTTGCCAATTAGGATACTGAGACCTAGGTAGAGAAAATTATCTTGGCAATATCAAAGCTTTTTAGTCAGAGTTGCACTTAAGACTCAGGTAATTAAATAGCAAATGATTTTTTTCCTGATCAAAAATTGTAATGAGACATTTCAGCTGCACAGAAAAATAACAATTAAGAAATTCTTTTTGGTGATCCTCCTCTGCTACTGTTCCTGGAATCTCTATAGAAAATCCTTCAGTACTCTCTGAAGGGTTGGTTTGGTGGTCATGAATTCCTTCAGTTCTTTATCATGGAATTATCTTATTTTTCCATCAAATTTGAAAGATAGTTCTACAGGGTACATCAGTCTAGGTTGGAAGTTGTTCTCTTTCAGGATTTGAAACAGTTCACTCCAAACTCTTCTTGATTTAATGATTTGTGTTGAGAAGTCTGCCATGATTCTGATTGGTTTTCCTAACTAAATGAAGAAGAAAAGTGGAGGGCCAAGAACAGGAAGATAACATGTAGAGATGAACCAATGCATGCTGGTTGTAACCATTAATGTAGATGGACTTGATTCACCATAAAAAGAAACAGGGAGAGTGGATCAAGAAACAAGGTCCATTATATACTGTACTCAAGAAACATATTTAACTCTAAAGGAAATTCATAGACTGACAATCCAAGGAGAGAAAACAATTGTTCTACATGACAGGAGACCAGAAAAAAGCAAGTATAACTTGCTTATAACTGCAGAATGGATAAGAAAGATACAGTATTTTCATGCAATGGAAAGCTACCCAGCTATAAAGTAAGATAATCTCAAGGCTCTTGTAGGTAAGTGGATGCAACTGGAGATCATGCTCATGAGTGAAATCATTTGGACTCACAGGTGAACATGGGGCCATGACCCTGGCATAAAAAACTGAAAGAGTTAATAGGAGCCAAAAAGCACAATAGATATTATGAAAGTGATAGGGAAGGAAATGCCTAAAAAGTAAAAGTGGTAACCACTGTTAATTTCCTATTGTTTTGTTTTTAATTCTCTTAACCTTTTCATACTTCTGTTATGTTTAGTTTTATTCTATCATTTTTTTGTTAGATTTTGCTATGTCTGATGATATGGGCAGCTATTTTGAAGATAATGGCATGTATTACGGCAATCATTGCTGAATTCCTATTATCTTGTTTTGAAGTCCTATAATACTTTCATTCTTTTGTTTTGATTGGTTTTATTTGGTTTTGTTTTGTTTGATTTTATTATATGTGATGGTATGGACAGCTATTGCAGAAAACAAGACATTATGGTAGCCATTGTTGATTTCCCATAATCTTGTTTGAAGTCTTAAAATGCTTCTATTGTTTTGTCTTGACTGGTTCTATTCTGTTGTGTTTTATTTGATTTTACTATGTGTGATAGAATGGACAGCTACTCTAAAGAAATGGGAGACATTATGGTAGTCATTGTTGATTTGCTATTGTCTTGTTTTGAAGTCTGGTATTGCTTGCATTGTTCTTTTCTGATTTGCTTTATTCTGTTTGGTTTTATTCTCTTTAAAATATTAAAAAATAAATAAAAAGAAAAAAAGAAATTCTTGTGTATTTATTACTACATTTTCTTTAGGCTTTTAAAGGAATAAAATTAGTAAAACCCCATTATTACATACTGCTTATTCCTTCTGGCCTCCTTGCCACAAAGCTAACTAACTACTTGTACTAACTGCTTTTCATCCTTGTGCATATCTGTATAATTTTACCGCATGTGATTATGTTACAAATGACATTCAATATTGCTCAATGTTTTATATAAATCATACAAACTGAAAACCATGAACATTGTTCTACAACCTGCTTCTTTTGTTCAATGTTATGTGCCTGAGATTTCTCTGTGTCAATACATGTGGCTCTATTCATTCCTTTTACCTGTGAATAGCATTTCAATGCATAAACATACCACACTTTATTTGTTTTCTATTTATAGATATTCAGGTGATTTTTGATGATTAGAAACAATGTCACAGGAACATTCATGTGTATTCCTATTATAGTTCTGTGACTTTCTCTGCTGGTGGACCAGGAGGTTATTGTGCGATGCTGTAGTCAGCAGGGCTAGGGCACTTGGAACCTCTGGCTGCCTCACACACTTAAAATAGATATTGTGCAAATAATGTCTTTTTCTCTTTTTATTAAGATGTAGGAAGTTAGAAAGCATTAATCTAGAGCAATAGTTCTCAAACTTAAGTGTGCATCAGAATAACCTATAGATCCTATTAAAAAGACTTTTGAGAACTGTTGACATGGTATGTCTAGAGTGGGGCCCAAGTATTTGCATTCTAAGAAAGTCCTAAGAGCTGTTAATGCCTCTCATCAAGGGCCCACTTTTGAGAGCCACTAGGAAGTATATCTATGAGATGAGTGTAAGTTCCAATTGAGTTTTCAAGTGCATTTGCATTATTGCAAAATATTGTACTGTGTTTAGTAGGTAGTATAATCTAGAAAATAATTTTAAAACAAATGATATGATTCTATAATCTAATACTTTGGAATTTGCAAGCTTTTGGGTGAAGGAAAGATGGAGAATATTTACAACATGCTCAGAAACAGCTTCCTCATAATAGTAAATTTTATATTTCCTTTTGAATGTGTAAATCAGGAAGAGGGCTTTAAAAAGGCAATCGAATGCAGAAAACAGACCTTTCTTCCTTCCTTCCCTTTATCTTTATGGAGTAATCAATGAGTCTACCACCAACTCACCAAGGAAGGAAAAGCATAAAGGGAAATGTTATAATTACAACCTTGTCAACCCTCAGCAGAGTCACACAGTAATCAGAATGTTTAGTGATGAACACCCGTGGGGAATCAGCTGCATCTCTGCTGAGGTCCCCTCCCATTCCTTTCTGCTGCAGTTGAAGAGGTATGGCAGTAGAGGTGGTAGGGTCATGGGATCACCACCTTTCCAAGGGATTAATGCTGAATTCATGGAGTTGGGTTGAAGGAGTAGATGTTTTCCTATCAGAGCAGCTTGGTGTAAAAGAGAAAGGTTGGTCCCTTCTGAGTCTCTTGGTTCCTCTCTCACCCTACAAACTGTCTCACACTCAGTCTCACCATGTGATGCCATCTGCCATGACTCAGCGACTTGGCTCTCACTAGAGGCTGCCAGGTGTAGTCACCTAGACATTGGGCTTTCAGCCTCCAAATTTTGAGCTAAGTAAGTCTCTTTATTTATGTATTACATTTGTTCTCATGACAGAAAAAAGACTAAGACATTTCCATTGTACCACCTCCTGTGTTGAGACTTCTCTGTACAACTCTGTCTTCAGAGTTTTTCTACCCTTTCCTTCTGCCTTTCTTGAAAGGCATCTGTTAGTTTCACTTTGCAAGAATGGCAGTCCACTTTTTTCTTTAAGTATTGAGGATTGAACCTAGGTGAGCACCTGGACATGGGGTTATAATCTCAACCCTTTTTAAAAATTTTGAGGCACAGTCTTGCTAATTTTCTCAGGATAGCTTTAAACTTGTGATCCTTCTGCCTCAGCCTCCCAGGCAGCTGGAATTATAAACAACTGTCACTTCCTGTTAATAGTCCACTTTTACCTTCAGTAAAGAGATAACTGAAATAAAATCTCACATAAGCAGCAATTCAAGTTGACAGGAATATGTGGTTCTGAAAAGGGCCTTTTATCCTTGATTAAGCCCTAAAACACACTTGCCCTGGGTTCACAGAATTGTGCAGCACATTCTTCATCTTCCACATCATATGAAATGGCCCTTACATCCTTCTTACCAGAACATGAGAACTCCTCTGGGCCCCTGCTTTTCACTCATCCCTGATCCCTGATATGTACTCAGTCCCTCTTAACTTGAATCTGTTCGCTTTCATCCACCCGCTGCCTCCACCTCCATCTACATTTCCATCCCTCTCATCTGAATGTTTACAGTAGCCTCCTGAGTACTCTCCAAGCTTATTCCCTTCCAGTCCATTGTTCACATAGTGGCCAGACTGACCTTTAAAAAGTAAGAACTAGCCCAGCCAGATAGAAGGCCCCAGTGGTGCCACACTGGGGGCTAGCTACCTAAGTCCCAGAGGTTCTGAACCCCACCCAGCCAGGTGCAAAGTCCCAACACTACACTCTGGGCATGCATCCTTGCTAGCTGAATGGAGGATCTGAGCTCTGCCCAGCCCAGCATTCCAGTGCAGTCCATCTAGGGAACACCTGGCCAGCCCCACCCAGAGCCCCAGAACCACCCATCAGGGAGTAACCAGCCTAGCAGACTAATCTTGGAGAATTTGAGCTCTGCCCATAGGAGTACAAGGCCCTAATACCATAGTTCAAGGATGTGTCCCATCTAGCTATGCATCATGTCCTGGAGGTTCCAAACTCTACCCAGCCAGGAGCATGGCCGCTGCACCATACATCAGAGGTGTGCTCAGGCTAGTTGCACAGTCCAGAGACTCTGAACTCCTCCTAGACTGACACAAGGTCCTGGTAGTGCCATACTCTGGGGGCATACTCTGGCTGCTGCTTGGGTCTCAGAGGTTCTAAACTCCACCCAGCCAAGAACAAGGACCCAGTACCATACTTCACGGTTGCATCCCTGCTAGTTGCACAGAGGATCTAAGCTCTGCCCAGCCCAACATCCCAGTGCAACCTAGTGCAGCATCAAGTGAAAGCCTGGCCAGCCTCACAGGTCACAGAGCACAAGGATCTGGCACCATACTTTGGGGGTGCACCCCAGCTAGCCACAGGGATATTGGAGGATTAAAGCTCTTCCCAGAACAGTATTCCAGTGCAATCCATCAGGAGGGGGCCTGGCCAGACTCATGGGTCCCAATGGAAAATGAGAAAATGAAAGAGAAAGATGCAATATCAGTCCTCCAGCCCAGTGAGAACAAACTCAGGAGACACTGAAATGGAAAACACTGGAAATTGAACAACTGAACTTTCTGAAATAATAGCAACTGAAGTAAAAGAAACAACTCCATAAAGTTATAGAGGAAATCATATCAGAAATAATCTCTGAGGTTAAAAAACAGAAATGAAAAACATTATGAAAGAAATGCTGTATGTATCTAAAGAAGTTCTAAATAAAAAATAGAAGAATATAAGAAAATGATGGAAACTTTGAACAATATAAGGCAGAATTAAAATGCATGAAACAGTTTCAAAGGACTATTCAGGAAATCAAAAATTCCATCAAAAGCTGGCAAAACCACTTCAGTGAAATTGAACATAGATCCTTAGACTTTGAAGACAGAATGGAAGCTTATGATAATGAAAGAAAAGATCTCTCTTAAAAAATACCAAGGAGGGCTGGGGTTTAGCTCAGTGGCACAAGCGCCTGACTGGCAAGTGTGGGTTTGTGAGTACTAACAAAACAAAACAAAACAAAAACAAACCCCCCCCCAAAACCTCAACAAACCAGGAAACAACAATTCAACAGCTGCAAGATGATGGAAAGAGAAACAATATATGATTTACAGGTGTCAATGAAAAAAAGCAGGGGTCTAACAAAAATTACACATTTAGACTATTTACAGAGATAATGGAAAAAAATTTTCCAAACATGGGAAAAGAATTTGATATACAGATAAATGAGGCATATAGCACCCCCAATTAACCATAACCAAAATAAAACTTTACCAGACATATAATAATTAGGATATCAGAAATTCAGCACAAGAGCAGAATACTAAAAGCTATCAGAGAAAAGAAGCAGATCACCTATGAAGGAAAGCCTACCAGAATCACAGCAGACTTCTCAATACAAACCCTTAAGTCAAGAAGAGCTTGGAGTGAAGTATTTAAGGTCCTGAAAGAAAACAACTTTCAACCCAGATTTAATGTACCCTGCAAAAATATCTTTCAAAATTGATGGAGAAATAAGATACTTCCATGAAAAAAAAAACAGCTAAATAAATTCATGACCACCAAACCAACACTACAAAGAGTACTGAAAGACACTCTAGAAAGAGACAAAAATAACTACAGTCCCAAGAACAACAGCAGAAGCAAACCACTAAGCAGGGCAAACAATAAGCAGAAAAAGTAGAAAACCAACAACAGAGAGAGAACATGACAGTGATAGGTCAGTGTATGTCAGCTATAACCATCAATGTAAATGGTCTCAATTCAGCAATAAAAAGAAACAGACTCACATACTAGATTAAGAAACAAAATCCAACAATATACTGTATACAAGAAGCACATTTAACTCAAAAGGAAATTCATAGACTAAAAGTCAAAGAATGAAAAACAATACTGCAATGCAACAGGAACCCAGAAAAAAGCAGGGGTAGTTATTCTGCTTGTAGACAATGTAAACTTCAAACCAAGAATGATCAAAAGAGATAAAGAAGGTCACTATATACTTGTTAGGAGAAAACTTGAAAAGGAAGAGATTACAATCATAAATAAGTATGCACCAAAATGGGAGCACCCAACTATGTAAGACAAATCTTAATAGACATGAAAAATCAAATAAGCTGTAATATATTTATAATGGAGGACCTTAACACCCCATTGTCACAAGAAGATCAACCAAACAAGAAATCACAAAGAAATAACAGAATTGAATCAAACTTGTGAACAAATGGACTTAGTAGATGTGTACTGAGTGTTCAACCCAACAACATCAGAATACACATTCTTGAAGAAATTAAACAATATCAACTATTGAACAAAAATGCAAATACAAATTACTAGAACCTGTGGGACACAATGAAAGCATTCCTCAGAGAGAAATTTATAGCACTAAAATCCCACATCTGGAAAATGGAGTGGACACAAATAAACAACATAATGCTGCACCTCAGTCTTCTAGGAAAAGAAGAGCAAGTCAAGCTCAAAGCCCAAAGAAGGGAGGAAATTATAAAGCTCAGAGCAGAAATTAATGCAATTTAAACAAAGAAAACCATACAAAGAATTAATGAATCAAAGAGTTGGTTCTTTGAAAGAATAAATAAAATTGATAAACTCCTAGATAACCTTATCAAAAAGAGGAGAAAAACCCCTAAATTCCACACAATAAGAAATGAGAAAAGAAATCACTGCAGATCCTATGGTGATACAAAAGATCATTAATAGCTACTTCCAAAACCTTTACTTTCATAGATTTAATAGCACAGAATAAATGCACAGATTCCTAGAATTATATGAACTACCAAAGCTGAATCAAGAAGACATAAAACTGCTAAATAACTCAATTTCAGCTAATGAAATTGAAAATGTAATTGGACTTTGCTAACAAGGAAAAGCCCAGGTCCTGATGAACTCACTGCTGAATTCCTCAAGAAATTTAGGGAAATTTAATGCTAATACTCCTCAAACTCTTCAAGGAGAGTGAAAGGGACCCAAGACTCCCTAACTCATTCCTGGAAGCAAGGAGTACCCTAATACCAAAATCAGAGAAAGACTCAGCCAAAAAAGAAAATTACAGCTCAATCTCTCTAAGGAACACAGAGGCAAAAATCCTCAATAAAATACTGGCTAACAGAATACAGCAAGTCGTCAAGAAGATTATACACCATGAACAAGTGGGATTCATCCAAGAAATGCAGGGGTGGTTCAACGTATGTAAACCAAAGTCATACACTATATTAAGAGCCAAGAACAAGAATCACATGACCATCTCAATAGATTCAGACAAGCTTTTAATAAAGTTCAATACTCATTCATGATAAAAAATAACTTATAGAAAATTGAAATAGTTGATCTTTACCTCAATCTGATAATAGCTAGATATGATAAACCAGTAACCAACATCTTACTAAATGGACAAAAACTGAAACTTTTTACTCTAAAATCAAGAACAAGACAAAGACGTTCACTGTCACCACTCCTATTCAATATAGTTCTGGAAACATAGGCCAGAACAATTAGACAAGAGAGAGAAATAAAAGGAATAAAGATAGGAAAGGATGAAGTTAAATTATCATTATTTTCAAGTGATACTCTACAGAATAGACCCCCGAAATGCCATTGAAAAACATCTAGATGTAATAACCAAATTCAGTAATGTAGCTGGATGCAAGGTCAACACTCAAAAATCAATATCACTTTTGTATATAAACAACAAACTCACTGAAAGAGAAACAAGGAAAGCCACACCCTTCACTATAGCATCCAAAAAAATGCAATACTTAGGAGTCAATCTAATAAGGGAAATAAAAGATCTATACATTGAAAATTATATTACTCTGAAAAAAGAAATTGAAGAGGTTTTCAGAAAATGGAAAGACATTCCCTGTTCATGGATAAGAAGACAAAAATTGTGAAAATGGCCATTATCCCCAAAATTGTTACACAGATTTAATGCAATTCTGATCAAAATACCATTTGTATACCTCAAAGATCTAGAGAAATCATCCCTAAAATTCATCTGGAAACAGAAGAAAACTAGAATAGCAAAGGCAATTCTGGGTAACAAAGGCAAGGCAGGAAGCATCACAATCCCTGACCTGAAATTATATTACAAAGCTACTGCAATAAAATCAGCATGGTACTGGAATGAAAACAGACCCAAAGATCAATGGTATAGATTAGAAGATACAACTACAACTACAAACACACTCAGCCATCTAATTTTTGACAAAGGGGCCAAACATGTTCACTGGAAGAAAGATAGCCTTTTTAATAGGTGGTGCTGGAAAAGCTGACTTTCCATATGCTGAAAACTAAAACTGTATCCATGTCTATCACCATGCACTAAACTAATGTCAAAATGGGTCAAAGATCTAAATATTAAAACGGAAATCTGCTGGAAGACAAAGTAAAAGAAATCTTGACAGCATAGGGGTAGGCAGAGAATTCATGAACAAAAATCAAGTTGCATGGGAAATCCTTCCCAGAATCAACAACTGGGATCTCATCTAATTAAAAAGTTTTGTGTGTCAAAGGAAATCACCAACAAAGTGAAAAGAAAATCCACAAATTGGGAAAAAAAAAACCTTAGTCAACTGTCCCTATGACAAAGGATTCCTATATGGAACATACAAAGAATTGAAAACAACTAGGCTAACAAAATTCAAGGACCCAATCCAAAAATGGGCACCTGAGAAGAATACACACTTCTCAGATGAAGAAATACAAATGGAAAGTAAATATATGAAAAAATGTTCAACATTAATGATCATTCGAGAAATGCAAATTAAAATCACATTGAAATTCCATCTTGCCCCAGAAAGAATGGCCAAGATCAAGAAATCAACCAGTGTCAAATACTGCAGGTGCTGTGAGGAAAAAGGAACTGTTCTCCACTGTTGGTGGGAGTGTGGGAAGGTGTGACCACTGTGGAAATCAGTGTGGAGATTCCTCAAAAAGCTAGAATTAGAGATTCTGTTTGACCTAGCTATCCCATTTCTGGGCATTTTCCCAGAAGAATTGAAAACATCATGCCACAGTGATATATGTGCACCCTATTCTTATAGCAACACAATTTGTAATAGCAAAATCTTGGAAACAACCAAGTGCCCATCAGTTGAGGAGTGGATAAAAAAGATACGGTATTTTTGTACAGTGGAGTACTACTTAGCTATAAAGAAAGATTAGACTGAGACTTTTATAAGTAAAAGAACATGACTTGAGACCATACTCATAAGTGAAATAAATCAAACTCACATGTGTAAATACTATATTGTCTCCCCAGAATAACAAACTGAAAAGTATATATGATCCAAAATCTACAATAAATACTGCATAAGGGTAAGAAATTGCTCAAAGAGGACAAGTAACTGGGATAGGGGAAATGAGGAAAGAAGGAAGGGAAAAGGGAAAAGATGTAAATTTGTACATATATGATAGCTAAAATGACTATTTTATTAATTGTATTAGTTCTTGGAAAAGAACAGCTACTACTCATGATTAGATCTATTTTTCATGTCTATATCTGCTAATCTAGGCAAACCTTATGAAGGTGGCGATATGCAATATTACAGCTATTGTCAAGTTCCTCTCATCTTGTTTTGTAAACCTGTACTTTTAATGTTTTGGGGTTTTTTTTGTTATTGTTTATTCATCTCTTTTGCTTTTTGTTTTTCTTTTCTGTGTCTTTTTTTTCTTTTAAGTAAAAAAAAAAAAAAAAAAAGTAAGATCTAGCTATTTTGCTCACTTCCCTAGCCCTCCCAAAGTGGCCTTTCTTTGCTCTTAGGGTTAAGGGAAATGTTTTAGCCCTACCTGACCCTCTTCTTGCCTGTCTGCACCACCACCTTACAAGGAGCTGCTTCTCATTATGTGCACCAGTCTTGTCACTCTTTTCTAGACCATTTGATTCTTTCTTCATGAAGCCTATGGATTGACTCTGCCTATTACTTGCTGACTTGCTCCCAACCTTCAAATGAGGCTTAAATGTCATTTTCACGAAGCAGCCTCCCTGGCCAGCCTAGGCTCTCCATACTGGGCTTGGTCGCGTGTTAAAAGCAGCCCTGCAGCCTCTCTCCTCTTTCATGGTTCTAATATTTATTACTTGTTTTCCTTATGAGGCTGTAAAAAGCTAAATGAAGATAGGTTTCCCTACTCTTTTAGTCTCAGGACTGAATTCCCAAGGCCTAAAATGATGCCTAAGGACTACTCAATAAATGCCGTAAATGACTGTGATTGATTGACACAAATTCTTTATGGTGTATCTATGTGTTGATTTTAACTCTACACATTTAAATTCCTCAAACTATGCAACTCCTGTAAACCTCAGTCAAAGTACCTTGTTAAAAACTCAGCCCAATAGAGTTTAGATCAAATTTGCGTGACCTGTTTAACCTGGAACCACCCAATTTGTCACTGTCAAATAAATTCAAAAATTTAATTAGCAAATCCTTCTATATATGGATATTCTATCTTTTCTTAGTAATAATTTGGCTGCTGCATGGTATTTGACTTTTGACTGTGTGTGTGTTAGAGAGAGAGAGAGTGAGAGAGAACAAGCGAGAGAGAGAGAGAGAGAGAGAGAGAGAGAGAGAGAGAGAGAGAGAGTTTAGGTAGTAGTAGCATTTCCATTTTTATTGAAGCTGGGGCATATAGTTTATAGTCATCAGGTTTTGAAAAAGAAGACAACAATGAAGTAGCAAAGTGACTTTTAAATACTACCACCTAGATTCTACAGGAGAACAGGAGCATAATGCTGAGCTCTAATATTAGAATTAATGTACATAAATCTCCAAATCTATAAGATTATTTGAAAGAAAAGCTAATATTTGAAGATTTAGATTTAAAATTAATTTTTGTAAGTGATTCAAAAACAAAATCTAGGATCTAAATAGTTTTTAATAAAATTGTGAATTATTTTAAGATCTATGTCTTATAAAACATGTAAGATTAATCTAAAGCCAAGAAACTCATAAAATAAATTTAAAATCATACATTAAATAGAATTTATTTCAAAGTATTTTCACAAGATGAAATTCAAATTGGACTGATTCCACACACCATTCACTGAACTGGTATAGATTTCGTGCTTTATATTAAGAAATTATTAAGCCTTTTCAACTCTTAGTTTCTCTACCTGGCACAAAGGATATAATAATTATCCATCTTACATAGGTATTGATAGACTAAATGACATCAGCTTTCCCTCGGGATGAAAAAGGCCTCCTTAATAGCCTTGTGGCTTCTGCAGCCTGTCTTCAACACATAGTAGTCTTTTAAAAGTCTCCCAGATCATTTTATCCCTTTGTCTCAAATCCCTGAGTGGCTGCTTACCTTATTTTGGTCAGAGTAAAGGACACCAGGTCCTCCTAATCTGGACACTGCAACCTACTTAATGTCCATCCTATTCTTTCTGCTCCATCTGTCCCAGCCATCCTGGCCTGCTTGGTGCTCCCTGGACACAGGATGCTCCTGCTGTGGGTCTTTGGGATCATCTCTCACTTGCTCCAGGTCTTTGTTCAGAGGGCATCTTCTCAGAGGTGTCCAGCGTTGTACTCTGCCCTAACTTTACCCTTTTCTATGTGGTCATTTCCCATCATTTCCAATTGGCTGTGTTTTTATTGTTTCACTCGAATAAAAGGTCAGATTCATAAGAGTAAGAATTGTTGTTTAATCCACTGATTCATGTCAAGTACCTAGAACATACATATAACAAATAGCTTTCCATGTGTATTTGTTTAGAAAATGAATTTTGAATGGAGTATAATGCTCATATACACTACACATTGAAAACACATTGCCCAGTTTTGTCATGTAATCAGAGAAAGAGATTTTGCTCTGCTTTAAAAAAATGTACAATAGAAGATGTGAGAAGAGAAAATTAAAAAGAAGGGAGGCGAGAGAAGAGTAAAGAGAGGGCAAGAAACAAGAGAGAAAGCAGAAGGAACAGAAATTAGGAAAGAAGTTAAAAATAACCCAAAAATCCCTTGACCTATAGCTCTGCTTGTTCCTTGATGCAGAGTAAACATTGTAACATGAGAGATTTATTTACTTATTTATTTATTGGTACCAGGGATCAAGCTCACAACCTCACACTTGCCAGGCAGATGCTGTGCCACTGAGCTATATTCCTGGCCTTTAATGTGATTTAAATCAGAGTAGACAAACTTTTCTGTAAAGGACCAGACAGTGACTACTTTAGACTTTGTGACCATTTGATCTTAATGTCAGCTACTCAATTCTGCCATCAGTCAAGTAAGCATGGCTGTTGTCTTAGTTACTTTCTTGTTGCTGGGACAAAATAACAGGCACCAACCCACAAGTTAAAGGAGGAGAGGTTTGTTTTAGCTCACAGTTTGTAGAGGTTTCAGTCCATAGTGGGTTGGCTCCAAGGCTGGCTGACAAGGCAGAAGGGCATCTCAGAGCAGAAACAGTTATGGCAGAGCAAGCAGGAGGCTTTTCCCTTTTATCTCACCTAGGCCATAAGCCTATTGGTTGGTGACACACACACCCATGTTGTTGGGCCTTCCCATTATCCATACCCAAGACTATGCTAAACCCATCAGTGAACTAATCCAGTATCACACACCCATGTTCCAACTACCTCCCAAAAGCCACACCTATGAATACATGAGGCTTTGGGGGGCAGCTAGATATAAGCCATAAAAGCTGTCAAGGAAGAAGGAAATTCCACCATTCACAAGAAAATTGATAGATCTGAAGATTGCTATTTTAAGCAAAATAAACCCGACTCAGAAAGACAAATATTGGGTATTCTCCTTAATATATACAATCTAAAATAGATGACAACATGATAGAAGGAAGATTATTATTATACAAAAGGAAGGGAATAAGAGGGAGGGGGGATATCAGAGTGAGTAACAGGATATATATGAGTAAAATATGAGTAAAATCTATTATACACTTTGTGATACCTCCCCAGATATGAAATTAGAGGGGAAGGGTAGGGCAAAGGGGAGATGGGGAGTGAAAGCTGCATTTCAGTAAACCTTTTTTTTAATTTTAGCGGAAATATGTTTCACAGGCTGTAGCTTGCTGACCCTTGGTATAATGTGTATATTATTACTAAATGTTATGCAGTATACAAGAGTATAGAATAGGACTTAAATAAGTCTAGTGCATTATTTATGGGTTGTTTATAATAAAAACTCACACCAAACTAGGAGAACAGTGGATCTTCCTTAAACTGATAACCAGTATTTACTAAAAAAAAATTATGGGAACATAAAGCTTAAATTTCAGGATATATCTTTTAAGGAGTTTAAGATAGGAATGTTGCTTTTGTGTTTATCATGGTACTGTTAGTTCTGGTTTGTTTAATAGGACAAGAAAGAGAAACATTTCAGGTAACAAATAAGAAAGAAAATAAATTTATTCTAACTTGTAGATTATATCATTATTAAAAAAGAAGATTTAAAATAATTCATAAATTATTTGAACTAACAAATTTATAAGGCCTTTAGTTACTAAGACAATCATGCAAATTAATACATTTCTTATAATAATAAAAGCCAACGTTTTCATTTAATTACTCTGTGCCAGGTGGTTTGAATGTTAACTCATTCTCACAATTACTTTTTGAAGTACAACTTGTATTATTCTTGTTTAAAATTTAAGAAAACTTGGGACAGAGTGACCAAAGAGCTGATCCATAATGCACAGCTACCAATTAAGAAAGTCAAGATGAACTAACTGCGGAATTGGTGACATTACTTCTCTTTTATATAAGAACTAATCCATTAAAAATATAATAGAAATAAAGCTTTCTTTAACATGAACTAAATTATATGGTCATTAAGAATAAATGTCAGAAAAATACATAAAACCATTATAGAGAAAATATAGACATTATCAAGAGGTTGAGGAGTTTTGAATAATTAGTGAGATAATATTATGCTTATTTAAAGTCGTATATTGGATGTTTCAATATTACAAAGTTTTCTAGTTTCACCAATAAATTTATAAATTCAATGAAATTTTAAGTAGCTGCCAGCTGGTTATGATGTGTATGTGAAAGATTTGGCAGATTCTGAAACACATATGGAAACCTAAGATTATAAAAATAGACAATTCTGAAACAAATTAAACAAGAAGAAAACAAAGACTTGCTTATGTATTGATTTATCTTTAAAGGCGTCTGTGCATGACACAGTGCTTAGCTATTTTCTTCATTACTGGGACGAAATACCCGGCATCCACAACCCTAAGGAGCAGAGTTTTATTTTGATTCATACTTGTAGAGGTTTCAGTTCACAGTTGTTTGGCTCCAAGGCAGGGCAGCATGGCAGAGGAGAAACCGCAGAGAAAGATCAAGGAAGGAGGGAGAAAGAATTACTTTTTCTGGCCACACTGCCAGTGACCCACCTCCTCAAATCAGACTTTACCTCTCAACACCATATTCAGCTATAAACTCATCAGTGGACTAATCCACTGACGACTAACTCCCCCCCGCCCACAATTCAATCACCTCTCCAAAGCTCCACCTATGAGTGCATGAGGCTTTGGAAGAACATAGAGACACAGATTATCAGAGATCCGTGGGGTAGACACCAGACTCCTGCCAGGTGTGATGGCCCACAAAAGAAGCAAGAGACAACACAGCAGTGTGGGAGGCATCTGGGATGACCAGTTGTTTGTGGGGAGCTAGAGGCCATGAGGCAGCCAGGGTCTCAGTATTTATTAGTCATTGGGGAAAATGGCAGCTGGATGCACTAGACAAGGGGCTAGGCAGACAAAACTTGTAACAGAGGGAACAAACTGTTCTGTGAAAGGGATGGAGCAACCAGAGTTAGGTTATGGTTAACAAATAACCTGCTCTGTAGCCAGGTCTGGCAAAGAATTTTCCTCTGGAGTCACGCAGGCCTCAGCACAGATGTTGTCTCCTACCTTCTTTCATGAAGACATGTACACGTCCTCAGCCACACTCATTAAATAAACTGAACGTCATTGTAGAGAAGTCACCTCCACACAGCCTACACTGCTCTCAGGTAATCACAGTCACACCTGCGGTGGGGGGGGATATGTGTCCTCCACACAAACTGTAACATAGCTGGCAGTTTGACATTAGTGCTGGGACTGACAAATTAAGTAGAACAGTATAGATGGTGTGAGAGATTACTCAGTCACCTGGGGGACCTTGACATATAGGGCTTGCATGGCCAAGAAAGCATAGGCTATTCATTGACATTTAAAAAAACATTTTTGCTAAAAACTAAAAATAGGTCACTACCTTACACCATTTATAAAAATTTTAAAGATTTACTCAGTGTAAAAGTACATTTAATAACTGTAGCAAATACAGTGATAGGATAGATAGAAGGATATATATGAAGATAACTTTATGATAGTGGGATAAGGAAAAATTAATGGATTAACTACATGAAGTTGTAAATCGCCTATGTGACTAAAGACCAAAAACACAAGTAAAACTTGACCACCTACTTGTAGCAGGCATTGCATATATAGGACACTAATAGTCTGCACAAGTGATTGAGAAAAAAATAAATAACCAAATAGAAAAATAGGCAAAGAGTGTGAATAGGACACACATGCAAGAGGATGCTCAGAGAGCCAGGGCAGGTGTGAAGACTCAATCTAACTAGTGAGTAATCAGGAAAATATGAATTGATGGGAAATTGAGATGCCATTTTACTTATCTCTAACTAGAAAAAGTCTGATAATCTAGGTGTCAGTGAGAAGGTGAGAAAGCAGATGAGAATGAAAGGTGGTAAAACTACTTGGAGAGTAATCTGGTAAACACTAGTAAAGTTTAAAGTGCATTAATGAAAAAAACCTAGTAATTGTTCTCTTGATAAATGCCCCAGAGGTATTTTTGTATATGTATATGTACATGTATATGTATATAAAGATTTCTTCCAAAATACTATTAATATTAAAGAATTGTTCAAATCAAACAGTGCAGAAATGAACAAGTTCTGTAGTATGTATAGCATAGAATATTCTAGAAGTTAAATTAACTACATATATATTGCTTATAGAGCACATATTTCCTAAGCATGTACTAAATGAGAGACAATATTTATGTGCTCAGGATACATTATTGAATCAGACAAAAAAGAATCTCACTCTTGCATTCCTTTGGTGAGAAGACAATAGATAGTAAGTAAAATGAACTAGTAAACTTAATAGATTGTTGAAACCTGATTAAGTATAATGCAACAGATTAATCGATAGTGATAGATTTTGAAGTTGTTTTAGTTGAAGAAAGATTTTAGGAAATAAAAAAGAATTCTAAATAATATTCTATGATATTCACAGAAAATACTGTATCAGGTAAATGTAAATATTTTGGGGTAATATGTAATGCTTGATCATTACATGTGATATACAAGTCTGGAAACATCACAAACCACTCCATAAATATGTGCATTATGTGTCAATTAAAAATAAGCCTAGATAGGAACTATAACTGAATATGTACCACTACATTCATGGTATAGTGGCTTTCTCTGAGAGGGGAAGAAAGAAGGAAATGGGACTTGGGAAATACAAATTATTTCATCTTTAACTTTTTAAAATAAGAAAATGTGAAGCAAATATAAAAACATTATTTGTGAATTTTAGATGGCAAGTGCATACGTATTACTGTGTATTGGTTTGTACTTTCTTGCCTTAAAAAATTGAGTAAGAATTGTGCATGAAGCACTTAGTATGGGTGCTTCCTGGTCCACTGGAAATGGTAAGTAAATCTTGACTTTACTTGTTGCTGCTCTCATTATTAAGACTGTTCTTATTTAATTCTGTCCCTGTAGCATCCTTATATAGCCTGCAGTCTGCCTGACTCTATCTCTGGCTGGACTTTGACATGGAAAGATTTGGAGTTTTGAGCCAAACTTTGTTACTTAAATTAAATTCCATGGAGATTGCTTGATTTTCACTGAAACTCCAGTGAGTACCTACTGAGAGACACTGTATGCATAATTTACGTAAATTGCAAGTGGAAGATTTATTTTAATTACTTTTAATATCTAAATTGTGTTGGAACTTTTAAATAGACTGCATTTGAAATCCCATGCGGTGAGGTAAATGAGTCTTTCCAAGCTTGATTGCTCCAGGGCAAGGTGTATGAGCCATGGAGATTGATAGGCCTTTCGTTTCCAGGCTGGTAGAAAGGAGGGTGGGTTGCTGGAGATGATAGGAAATGAGAAATCTTCAGCTCAGGAGCTTGCTACTGCTTGAACTGTGTGTGTGTGTGTGTGTGTGTGTGTGTGTGTGTGTGTGCGCGTGCATGTGCCAGACTGTGCCTGTGTCAGGGATGGCACCCCTGGGGTGGGGGTGGGGTGTCGGAATACAGTTCATGATTCCCTGAAGCAGCAACTTCCTCTGAGACATTCTTCCGTGCAACTGTTGTTGGTTTCTGGAGAGTTCTGAGTCTTCCTTTCCTACAAGTGTGCCCACATCCTCAGAGAGTCACAGTGCTGCTGAGGAACCCCTTCTTCTGCTTGTCTCTTCTTTCATAGCAAGGGACTGGCCAAGGCTTGAGGGAGGTTTTCAAACTTTTACACAGTTCATTTGAAAAGAGTAAAGAAAAATGGAGGCTGTCTTTGATATTCTTCTATTTCCTTCAAAACAACTGTCCCTTTTATCTCTTGCAACCCCTTGACTCCTGCTATTCTAGAAGTTCTTTCCTTACTATGCCTGTGGCTGTCTACCCCCCTTCAGGTGACTCCATCTGCAAAGACTTTTCTTTTTGAAATAATTTCTATTTTCTTTCTTTCCCACAACTTAGTCACCCACTGCACCTCTCCATTTATCTCAGTCAAAACCATTACACTTTTGTGCTTCTTCACCTGCTGTTTCTCTGCGTTTCTGTTTAGATGGAACCTGCTTCCTTTTTCTCTGCTCACTTGGCCTAATGCAAACAGAATCATGTCGCAATCCCATAATTTACCCGGTAGCCATGCAGGCTTCCTTGCCTTTGGAAGCTTTGCACACAACCTGTAGTATCACCTTTCATACATCACACTGTAATCAGCCGTTGATACACTTGTCTTCCTCTTCACTAGTACAAAATGCATTTTATTAATTTCTGGCCTGATGGAGCACTGAATGAATGAATGGAAATTTCCATAGTGTTAATATCAGCAAGGCAATGAAAGATTTTGAACTGCGGAGATGCTGGTTTGGGGAACTCCATATGTGATATAGTTCAGCCTGGACTGCCTAAGTTTCTAGTGCCTACTGTACATAATCTATGGAGCCCACATGATACAGGCACAGTATGGAAAGTGAAATGAAATCCTGCAGACACCTCTTTCCTACAGATGCAACCTTGCCCTAAAATGTGCCAATCCTAGACCGTTCATCTATTTCCATTTTGTTCTCCTGCTTTCAAGATTAACTTGGATTCAGGAAACCACAGCAGTTTTCTTCTCAGGTTGTTTGCCCCCTCCTCACCTGAACACAGACATGCTAAGTACAATTATTTATAAGAACTATTCCTTTTATTATTAAACAGCATGAAACTCACTGATTGAATATTGGTGCCATTATTCCTCAGATATTAATCAAACAACTATTGTTAAGCAATGAAACACCTATTGCCAAGCAAGGGATGTAAAGTTTGATGTGTTCTCCACTTATAGTGATTTTATTACATTTTATAATAGATTATTATTTAATTTTCATAGACAACTTTCTGACTTTTGGAATTTACACTTTTTAAACTGACAAATCAAGATATGAATATATACTTCTGTGGGTGAATAAACTAAACATTTAAATGTTTTTCAGTGCTTTATATGAGCTCATTCAAAGTTTATCTTATTCTTTATAATGTAATGGTTATATTGAGATGAAATAATGATTTTTTTAAAATTTGAAATATATTCTATATCAGAGAAAGTAATTTTTCTTTCTGGACTAGACCATCTTGCAATCAAATTCATAGCCTAGATTTTCTTTTAGGCTAGGTTTAAAAAGCCTCATTTTTGTTATAAACACTTCTTCTGTTGTGGCAAAACACCCTCTTTCCCCATTTTTCTGTAAATCAATCAGGTGAATTGAATACTTACTTATAAGAGATGCATGATTTTACTTTGTATGTCAGATTAACATAATTGTATTTATTTTTATTTGATTCTGGAAAATTCTCTGTTTATTTATGCTTGCTTTTCATGTTCTCTTCCCATGTAGCATGTTTAGGTCTTCCATTGCTTTGAAAAATAGGCATTTTGATTTCTCATCCTGAGGAAAGGATGCAGGCTCCAAAGGAGGAGGTTGAGTGAGTTTGCAGAGGATTTCAGAGCCAGAAGCCCAACACCACCTTTGATCTTTTCATTTTCGGGTCAGCAAACTGAATTTTACCACTCAGAGCTGGTTTAGAAGCTCCTCAGTATAGCCATCACTGCCCTTTATTTACATTATTAATTTGGATAAATTGCTTCTTTTTTTTTTTTATAAGCAATCCAGAAGTAATTTGCAGCATAGGTATCTTCTGTGTGGCTAGAAATCTGTCAGTGGGAGTCTGAATGCCTTGATTTTACTTGTATAGCCCTTGGAACAGTATTTGTGCTTGAGGAAAAATGAAAAATATTTTGTAGCTTCACAGTGGTAACCTGGTAGATGCAGTGGTTCGTTGAGTGGAGATCCGGCAAGGCACTTGTGACTTCAGAGTGAAAGTGTTTTCTCAGCTCTGTCTGAGCTGTGGGGGCTTCCTGCATGGCAGCTATGAGAATAAGCTTAGAT
This sequence comes from Hydrochoerus hydrochaeris, assembly GCA_004027455.1. Taxonomy (NCBI): domain Eukaryota; kingdom Metazoa; phylum Chordata; class Mammalia; order Rodentia; family Hydrochaeridae; genus Hydrochoerus; species Hydrochoerus hydrochaeris. Next base: position 126,895 of record PVLA01005720.1, read on the forward strand.
TACTAAATGTATGGCGTGTAAAACCTGATGAACCCCCACTGCTGCACTCTGAGGCATCACCTGTGGGGCCCATGAGTTATTCTCAGCCAGTGACTAAATGTGACAGGGAAACCAAGGCCATCGGTTCCTGGGAGATCCAGGACTCACCAGTGGCCTGGCCAACCTGTGTTAGTCTTGCACTGCAGTCTCCAACACTGCTGTCCCCTCTCCACTCACTTACCACCTTCTCCAACTCCCTTAGGATCAGGCCAGCATTGGAGACTCAAGGTTCCCCCAGCCACTGCTGACTCCCTCTGCCTGTCACTTCCAAGGGAGCTTCTCTCAGTGGGTTAGTCTGCTAGAACTGCTACACCAGTACTATACATTAGGTGGCTTTAACAACAGAAATTAGTCTTTCTCAGTCCTCGAGACCAAAAGTCTAACATGGAAGTGTTGTCAGGATGGCTTTTCCTGAGGTCTCTTTCCTTTACTTGTAGCTGGTTGCCTTCTTCTTCTGTCTTCTCTTGGCCTTCCCTCTGTGTCAGTGTCTGTTTAGATTTTTTTTTCTTGTAGAATTAGGGATAATGTCCTATTGTCCTTATTTAACTTTAGAGATCCTTCAAAACTCCTCTAAATACCCCATCAAAATACCTTCTGAGTTTCTGGATGGTGGGACTTTTGGGGAGGCATAATGCATTCCCTAGCACCTCCCTCCCTCCCTTCCTTCCTCCCTTCCTTCCTTCTTTCCTTCCTTCCTTTTTTCCTTCCTTCCTTCCTTCCTTCCTTCCTTCCTTCCTTCCTTCCTTCCTTCCTTCCTTCCTATATCCCTCCCTCCTTTCTGCTCTCCTTTTCTTTCCTCTCTCTCTCTCTCTCTCTCCTTCCCTCCCTCCCTCTCTCCCTCCCTCTTGTCCTCTCTTCCTCTTATCTTGTCCTCCCTGTACTGGTGATTAAAACCTTTCAAAATGAACTACACTGAACCCATTTTTATTCTGTGGCAGAGTCTTACTTAATTGGTACATTATTCACCCTGAGCTCACACTTAAAATTCTACTGCCTTATCCTCCTAGACTACTGGAATCATACATGTTTCCTCCATATCAAATTTTCTTTCATGTTTAGTCTTGTATATCTACCTTTGCTTTTTGCAGGACAGGAGCCAACACATTCAACTTCTCTGGTCTGATTGAGTCCAGACTGCAGTGCAGAAGTTTGCTAAGCCTGGGGGAAACCAGAGAGCTCTCTTTGCCCTTTCAACTTTTTTGATGGATTACCAAAGCCTTTAGCTGTAATTCAGAATTTCAGACATTATGTTTGCTTTTACCATTATGATATAATAAGTTTTTGTATGGTTCTCATAATTATATGAAGCTATTAGCCAGTACCATTATTTTTAGTTATTAAGATGGGCATAGTCATCAGTTTGTTAGGCTCAAAGCAGGAAGATTAAAACATATTTTCCAATAACATACCACCTCATTTAAGCATGGGGTGTAAAGTTTGATATGTTATCCACTGTTGGTGATTTTATTATTCCATTTTATAATATATTATTATTTAATTTTCATAGACAACTTTCTGAATTTTGGAATTTAAACTTTTTAAGTGACAAAATATGAATATATATTTCTATAACTAAACATTTAAATAAACTATACATTTAAATGTTTTAAATTTCTTGGATAAGTTCATTCAAAGTTTGTCTTATTTTATTATAATGTAATATAGTACATTAAGATGAAATAATGTTTTGTTCAAGATCTTGAATATATTCTATATGAAGGAAATAATTTTTATTCCTGGACTGGATCACCTTTCCACCAAACTTACAACACAGATTTTTCTTAAGGCTAAGCTAAAAAAACTCACTTTCTTTATGTAAGCTTATCTTGACCTGTTGTTACAAATTATTCTCTTCCCTTATTTCTTATAAATCGCATGTACTGTAGCCATGTTATCTATTGTCTTGTGTTTTTCTCTGTTGGCCTCAGGTATGCATGAAAACTCTAGCCTCCACAGCTAGATTATCAATTTCCAGGCATGTGTTCCTATGTTGTTTGAATGCTAAGGGAAAAAGAAAAAGACCAGAAGATATGGTTCTTGTCAATGGCTCCCTTAATACCAGAAATCATGAGCAGCAAAATTTGAGGCTCAACTGACAGAAACAACTCTTAGCATGCAAATAAAATGCAATTTATGATAAAATTAATGCTACATATATACTGCTGTACTAGTTACTTTGCATCTAGTTATTAGTCATAAGAGGTAAACGTGTTGCATATGTAACTGTGATTGGCATTTCTTTTATACTGTCAAATCATGTTTTGTGATTGGCATTTCTTTTATACTGTCAAATCATGTTTTCAGTTTTTCTTCTCTTCATTTCTTAAAATTACAGATATATTAAAAGTGTCAGAGTTGGAAGTTTTTGCTGATACTATATATAGCACGGTATATACTATATATAACATACCACACACACACACACACACACACACACACACACACACACCTGGTGTTCAGCATCTGACTAGCTATGGTTCCTTGTCATTCTTGTTTTCTGCTGTGTTGAGATATCTTCTACTTTGCTCTCTGTTTTTGCATACTCCCCAGTGTGCCTCTCTGTCCTCTCATTTATAAGATCCTTGTGGCCTCTGCTTCTTTCTCCCTTGTATCCACCTAGGAAGGCATGAAACAGCAAAGCTTGAAGCTAGAGTCCTGGGCTGGTGAGCCCAACCGTATGGTCATACTTTGGGATAAAGGAGCCAGATAGAGTCTAAGATGCTAGTTAGGGTTGTGGTAACGTGGGGAAAGGACACAGCGAGAAGGACCAGCACTGTACACTTTTTAGGCAGAGAAGAAGAAACGAGGGGGGTGAGACTCAGGAAGGAGGCCTGATTTGTCTTGGTGACAGTGACTTGGAAAATTCCCCGAGCCTCCAGTCTGCTGGGCTTTCATCAAGTCCTGGGAGGGGACTCTTGAAGTCTTATTTATTCACCCAAGTAACAATTTGTTTTCTCTGGAATCCATAGACTTTGGTCCAGCCTCAGAGATTCATAAGCTCCTGGATATGGGTGATTTTGGGTAGGAGTAATGTTTTTTGTAGAGAAAATATCTTTGCCTTAAGAAAAGGGTACTATGACTCAAAATTTGATGAAAAATCATATAAGTATTGTGCAAAACAATTATTTTTGATCCATTCTGAGATGATGATGTGGGAAGTGTAGATTTGGGTATATGGGCAGTAGCAAAGCTGAGAGATAAGCAGCATTCCATCTCTCTCTTTGATTGCTTATCCTCTTGTGTGTCTACATTAAAGTAAAAGCAGAGAAAACTACAAGAAAAAGTAAATGTGAGTCATTAAATAGAATCAGGAAGAAGATTAAGATGACTGTAAAACCTGTTTACTTGCTTAGGTTAGACCACAAATTTTGCTGTAATCTAAAAAGGAACCTGGGTAGTTAAAAATTCCATAGAGCGCACCCCCCCAAAAAAAACCCCAAAAGGACAGAACAATTGCTTTGGGAGAGTTTTGTTCTTGCTACTAAAACCAGACTGATTCTCTCCTAAGAATCTTAATGAAGGGAACATTGTAATATAATATGTCCTAACAACCTCCTAACCATGGACCCATGGTCAAATCTCACAAAAATTGACATAATTATTGACCAAACCAAACTAAATAGCAACTTTCCACATAGTGATTTAATTAAAAAAGTGCTGTAAAGGTCAGTGCTGTGGAAGACCAGGTGTCCAGTTATCTGCTGCTCTTGCTTGCAAAGTGGGCAGTAGAGTTCTGGGTCAGAGTTTCAAGTAAAGAATTCTTTCTACTTACTTAATGACACAGATTGGGTAGCTATGAATTTGCATTGTATGTTAAAGATGCATATGCCTTAGCAATACTGCTGGAGAAAAGCAGTCATCTAAGGAAACTGAGGTGTCTGCTAGGATATGTGCCCGGACAGGTGATTCATTTCTGGGAAGAGGGGATCCAAAAGAGACTTACTCGTTGTGTCATAAATCAATTCCTTAACTTCTCCATGCCTCAATTCTCTAATACAGACATGAGATGTGGATATTAGAACTGCCCTTATATCAAGCAAGTGAAATAAAATGTAGAATACTAGACAGCTGATAATTATTATTTACTATTTAATTTATTACAAAATACCAATTGCACGTAATTTAGCACAGGTACTCATACAAACTTTACAAAGTTTAATCATTTTTGTGGTGGTTGATAAATATATACTGATAAACACAGAGCAAACTAGTAGTTTGTAATCAAATGCTCAAATGACTGAAACAAGTAACAGAGGAATTCAGAAGAAAGAAATGTTTGTCACATTTTCAAGGAATGCTTTATGGAAGGTACACTGAAGAAAGGTAGGGCTGGAGCTGAGGGAGCAGAATGTAGAGACCCACCTGACTGCACAACAATGTTGAGGACAGCGCTTAGCTACCTTTTGTTTAAAGGACCCTCTAGGCCTGAGCAATAATGTAGAGGGATTAAGAAATCAACAAATTCCTGTCCTACCAAAGTAGAAGCTTGTCAACAGCCATGCCATTGACGGATTTCTCACACTCTGAGGATTCTGACGCTGACCCTGGTGCTGAAGATAGAAGATGGACAGAAAGCTGTCCCTGCCCTTTGAGGAGCATGGTGTTTAGGAGAGAGGCAGCCTTGTGAATAAGCACTGACCCCACACAGTGAAGACATGGACAATGAGCCCTGTAGGTGACTGTTTCAAGTGACTGAAGGGCAGTTGGTGGGAGAGTAGTCACAAGTGACTTGTTGCTTGAGTGAATCAGCCTAATCAAGTGTTTGCTGGCTTCATGCAGACACAGTCTTAACAATGCAAATATCATTATTGTCCCTTGTCTTTGACTTGGTTCTATGAAAAGGTGCTGGGAATTTGGGCTGCTGGTAGGAAGAGTTTAAGCAACCATGTTTTGTCTTTCTCCCACACAGTAGAAAGAGGATTATTATTATTTTATGCAAAATCATTCATTGTGTAAAATCCAACTCTGAAAATAATTTCAAATATTTCCAACACTGACATAACTTTTATGATTTAAAAAGATGTTTTAAATCTCTTTTTGAAGGCTCATCTTTTCCTGACTGTTCACTTTTAACTGATCTAACCTGAAATGGCTTAGTTTATGACTGTCACCACTTTCCTAGCTTTTAAAAATATCTGCTTTTAAAGCACTACATATAGATTTTTTTCCTACACCCACCCTAACCAAGCACTTTTTACAATGACTTGAGTGAAAGTTCAGAGTTTTATGGGTTTTCCTATAGTAGTGCTATTTTTAGGAAAGAAATTGGGATGTTTAGTTCTTTTCTTTTCCAAAAAAAAATACAATTTCTTTCCTCCATGATCCACTCTAAGAAGTGTCCAAGGTTGTTTGAGGGCTAGAGTGAGCACACTTTTGCTTTTATCCTTGGGAGTTTGCTCCAGTAAAAACACTGGATCTGTGGAAGGTCAGGGATGTACCTCTGTGACATAAGACTGTGTGACCTATTTGCATTGTGACCCTGCAGACTCCAGGTGTGAGTTTAAGTCAACAACAAGCACAATTATGAAATTTACTATTTACACCTGAGTCTTGGAAGGAAATGAGAAGGAGCTGGGAGACTAAGAGTTAAAGTAGCAGAGACATGAAGTTGATTATACAGTGGAATAGTTGCATTTCCTCATATTTATTTCAGGGACAATGTACCTACAGTAGGTTCAGATTATGAGGGCTATAATATGGTTTGTTGCCTCACTGTACTGGTAATTGTATGATCTATTTGGGTCATAAATTCAAATGTCTGTAGAGGTTGGACCAGGTTATATAAATGTATCCTACTCAGCCAGCTTTGGTGCAACAAGGAGTACTACTGCCAGTGGCAAACTGAAGAATTTCCGTGCATTTGTGCAGGACAATTAAAGCTTTTCTGCAGGCTGAATTTGGCCAGTGAATATTACCAGTTTGCAACTTTTGAATTAAAGTACAGAGAAGAAAGTATATTTATATGAAGCTGATGAGATGTGTGAATTAATTATGCAGTGGTGTCGCTGTGTAGCTTTTCTTCTGTGTCCATCTCCAAGTTGATTAATTAGATGAGGAAACTGGAAAGCAACATTCCATTTTGGAGATTCAGAATTTTCATTCTCTCAGAAAACGATTCCATTAGACCATGGCAATGAATCTTCTCAGCTTTAGGTTTTGTGGTACATCTTCCAGACAGCGTAATTTGTGATGCGCTGTTAGTGCTTATGGGGAAATAATTAAATAGATTAAAAGCAATGTGTTTACACATGTGATTTTAGCTTTTGTTATTAATGGAGTCTACTCTTTTAAATATACGTGTCTAGAATTTATATGAAAGTAGATTATTCTATTTGTTTATAGTCCTATAATTCTGGTAATATACATTTAGGTCATATTTCTATGGTCATATGTTTAGTCACGAATGTACATAGTGTTTTTCATAGTCAAAAATGCTATGATTATATACTTGGGTATTATATACAGAAAAATTCTATTCCCCAGGATTAAATTCTGATTCTAACTTTTATGACAATTAGAATAAAAGATTTAATCTCTTGAATTTTGTTTCTTTGTTATATAGAGTTATTATAAGGCTTAAATGACACAGTACTGGTAAAATGACCTGATCAGTATGTGACACATAACACCTACTCAATAAATGTTCAAATATTTGCCCTATAATTATAATTAATATTATTATCAGAGATATAGGCATTCAGATCTGATATAAGAATCATGGAGATTAGAGTAAGTCTCAAGAATGATATAAAGCTTAGAATACAAGAATATTGCAAAAGATAATAATAATAAACATTTAAGAATTTTACAACAAAATCACGATTGGAGTGAAAAGAAAACCCATAGAATAGGTAAGAACTTTAGCCACCTGTCCCTCAGACAAAGGACTTATGTCTAGAACATATAAAACACTAAAAAACATCAAGCCCTCAAATTCAAAGACCCAGCCCAAAAATGGCCACCTGGGATGAACATGCACTTCTCAGATGAAGAATCACAAATGGCAAATAAATACATGAAGAAATGTTCATCATTGGTCATTCAATAAATGCAAATTAAAAAAACACCGAGATTCCATTTCACTCCAGAAAGAATGACTACCATCAAGAAATCAACCAATAACAAATGTTGGTGGGGCTGTGGGGGAAAAAGGAATGCTTCTCCACAGTTGGTGAGAGTGTAGATTGGTACAACCACTGTGGAAATCAGTTTGGAGATTCCTCAAAAAACTAGAATTGGAAGTCCCATTCAGTCCAGCTATTCCCCTTCTGGATATTTGCCCAGAAAAATTGAAAACATCATGCCACAGCAATATATGTGCACCCATATTTATAGCAGCACAATCTGTAGTAGCTAAACCTTGGAAACAATCCAAATGCCCATCAACCACAGAATGCATAAAAATATTTTTATAAAATGGAGTATTAATAATAAAGAAGGATAAACTTGAGGCTTTTATAGGTAAATGGAGGCAACTTGAGGACATATTTTATGTGAAATAAATCAAAGTCACCTGTATAAATATTGTATTGTAACCCTAGTGTGAAAAAAACTGAAAGAGTAATAAGATCCAAAATGTATAATAGATATTGTGATAATGAAAGGGAAAGAAAGTTCTTGAAAGGGAAAAACAACTGGGATAGAGAAAAGGTAAAAGGGAAGAAGGAAAAGATTATATGAAAATAGGTATACAGATATATGTGTGTATATAAATATATGTATGATAGATAACTATACTACTAATCTCTGTTAGTTTATCAAAAAGAACAGTTTGTGCTTTTGTTGTTTGTTTGATCATTTTTATGCCTAGATCTGAGCAATTACTTCCAAGATAACAACATTTCATATATTAACTAGTGTTAATTTTCTACATTTTTTGAAATTCTGTATCATTTCTATCCTTTTTATTGCTTTGTTTCTTAAAATAATGAAAAGAATTTTATAACAGAAGAGTAAAGCTGAAGAAAGAGACTATTGCTGTATAATCTAGCAAAGCCTGTTAGTCCATTCTATAGATTAAAATAATTAGAAGTTGGCATAGAAAAATATTTTTTATAGTATTTGGATGGGGAAGACATTGAAAATTAAAATATAAGCAAAAAACCAGGAGAAAAAGTCATGACACATATACCAATGGGATATTACTGTATATAAATGTATACAGTATATTATATTTAGTTTTAAAACAATATCCAACTGGTAAGAATATAAAAAATAGAAGCAGAAAGTTGACACCTAAAAAATTCCTTACTTTGAGTTATGGCTTTTATTTAGATATCCCCCAAAGCCTCATGCAGTCTTAGGTGGGACTTTTGAGAGGTGGCTGGATCTAGGATATGTGCTGTGGGATCAAACTTATGATGCTGGGATTGATTAATGATGTGAAGCTAGAATCTGACTGCTCCACCCTGGGTGAGAATGCTACCTGCCATAAGTGTGGGTAACCTGCATAAGATATAAGGCACAAGAAGAAGGTGTTACTGGCTGCTTATTGCTTGTCGCTTGTCTTCTGCTGCTTCCTGCCTCCTCTGTGATGACCTTCTGCCATGCCACCTGCCTTAGAGCCAGCTGACTATGGGCTAAAATCTCTGTCTAGAAGTTTTGAGTCAAAATATAGCTTCCTTCCTCCAAACCTGGGTGTCAGGTATTTTGTCTCAGCTATGGCAAAAGTAAATAGATAAGAGGCTATGATATAAAAAATACAACTGAAATACTGTACCACAGTGGCAAGGTTCCTGGAGAGGCTGTGAGGTCTCCAGGAAATTTCTAGAGACCCACTGATTAAGGATAGCTCAAATGGCCTTTGAGAGAAGTTTTAAATAAAAGCTCTTCTCTCCAGATTGTATAGCAAAAGATATTTCCCAATTCAGCCTTTAACAGAAATAAAACAACAGCAACCTAAAGCAAAATCAAAATTTAAAAATAGAAAACTCTTATCTTCTTTACCTTGTGGAAAAGAAAAACCACAAGCTCTTTCTTTCATCCCCTCTCATCCCCATCCAGATTGGGAAAAGTGGAGTTCTAAGAAGGGAAAGGATAATTTGAAGGCCAAACAGTCTTTTTATATTTTCTTAAGTTGGCTACATTCATACATAGTTAAAGATTTGGGCTATTTATCTCTGGTGGGAATTAAGATTGCTATTGATTTTTTTTAAGTACCCCAAATTGAGGGAGTAAACGTACCTTTACAAAGGATTTCAATTTTATTTAAGGAGCATTGCCAGAAAGATGGTGGGCACAGTCTTCTCCAGTGGTGAACTATGCAGCTTGGGTCTCTCACAGAGTGTGTCCTGGGCAGGACACTGTCATCCAATATGCTTCTGTTGGCCAGTCAATATCTGACATAAGGCAGTTGTGCATGGCAAGTTGTAGGGCAAATGTCCCAAGGAAAACAGTGATGTACAAGTAGAGGGAAAATGTCAAAGCTGTTGAGGGATATCTGTGTGGGTTATTGTTTCTGGGAATTCATGGAACCAGCAAGGATCTCAAAGGAAATTAACTGGAACTATAAAAAAAATACAAGAGCATAAAACAGGGCTTAAGTCTACATGTACAATAAAAGGAATAATAAAATAATAGGCTTACTTCTTGGAGATGACAGCACTGTAGAGTAAATTATGGAGAAAAGGAAGAGCAATTCAAATCTTAGCTTTCTTTGATTTCTTCTTTCCCAACAGAGCAAATAATCTTTAAATTGGGAAATAGAGGAAAAGTAATATAAATAATGTGAGCAAGTAATAAATTTCTAAGATCGATGAGAGAATAACAGATGCTTTAGCCACAACTAGTGCTGTAGGTTCAGCTGTGGAACTTCCCAGGTGCGAAAGACATGTTAAGATTGGGCCCTGGAAGTGAGAATTTGTTGTGCTTAAGAGGAATCTGAAGATGGACACTTTGTCCAGATAGAAACTGAAAAAGCCTTCAAAGAGTTCCGTAAATTTTGGACAATATTAATGTTAGGATGGTTTGTGGTGATTTAGGAAATAGGTTAATGATTTTTAATAAGGAAAACCTAACAATACCTACAAGGCCTGATTTAAATAAATGGTGAATGTTTAAATTAAAAAGTTATTCTAGCAAAAGACACATTGCCATTAGTTCTCAAAATATCCCTCTCACTTGGAATATACTTACCTCATCATTCTTGCTGCTTTCTGAAGTAGTCAGAAAATCCTCTTTCACTGAGAGAGAAAAACACAGAGACACAAAGAGAGAGGGAGAGTGAAAAAGACAAAGAGAGAGACAGAGAGAGACAGAGAGAGAGAGAGAGAGAGAGAGAAGAGAGACAGAAACAGAGACACACAGAGAATGCGAACTGCATGAGGGTACAACTGGGTAGATGTGAGTGGATTTTCAGTTAGATAAGCACTATATCCCAAAAGTGCTGATCCAGATGAAGTTTCCTTGAACATTCTAGAGTTCTGATTTGGCTGTATTCTGTGCAGATCAGTGAAAACATATAAAATAGTGACTTGAATAAAGATGTAAAAAACATGTTTTCAGATAATGACATTGAATTTCAATATGATAATTCTTTCATTACCCTCTAGATACTAGATCTAGAGGAAAAGAAAAGGAAGAAATGTAATGGAGCTAAATATAGGATTCAAGATTTACAATAGAAGAAGTTACTTGAGCCAATAGAGGAGGCAGAAGTCTGATTTCCTGTGTGTTGACCATACCATTGACTTACTGAGACACTAGATGAGAACCAGCTTTACCACTAAACCTACTTTCATCAGTAAAGGCAAAAAAAATGAGAGGAATCAGCCTTTTTGGGAATTTGTGGTCAGAACCTTTCTCCTTCCTTTCCTCTGCATGAACCAGAAGCAGGAGACCCGTTCTCCTACTCAGACGCAAGTGAGCTATGCTCTAAGGAAACCCATGCTGACGATGGTGCTGGAAAGGTGGACGGATATTGCATTCCTTGGCAGAGTCTGTAGGGTTACTTTGGTGATTGAGTAGAAATAAATTGGGGAGTGAGTTTTGTGGCAAGTTTTTGGAACCCAACAATTAGTCTCACTATTCTTTCCTGTACCTGCTCAACTCTGAGGAAAACAGGAAGTGGGCATTTAACCTGTGCTCTTGATGATTAGGGAAAATGTGTCCAAAGTTAGAGCATGGTGCTCCCTGGGCAGAGTTCAGAGTCCAGGACAAGAGTGTATGTTTATATGATTAGCAGGAAGAAGCCTTAGCCTACTGAGATTACTGGCAACCTCAGTTGGCTTCCCAGAATTTTTTTTTTACTTTTTTTATTTAAAAAGAAAATAATCAAAACAGAAAAAGGGGTAGAAGCAATACAGAATTTCAGAAAAAAATAAGCAGTGAGAAATCACTAGTTGATAAATTACATATTGTCTTCTTAGACAGTTGTTCAAGTTACAAAATTAAAGCATACAAAGTAGTCAAACAGTGAGACTGCAAAGAAGTTCAATGATCCAGTAACAACTTAGCAACATGATTTTGCTAATACAGAATTTTAAAAAAAAGATAAATGATAAGAAATCACTAGTTAATAAATTACATATTGTCCTCTTAGAAATAGTTGTTCAAGTTACAAAATTAAAGCATACAAAGTAGATAGTCAAACAGTGAGAGTGTAAACAGCTATGCATGCTTGAATCTCTACATGTATTTCTATCCTCTCTGTATTAGAGGGAAAAACTTAGCAAGACAAAACAAAACAAATTCCTATAAAAACATGAAACCAAAAAGTCATATAAAACCACAATACAAGGTGATCTACAATGATTACTGTGTTGTTTCTTATTATCTTAAATAGAATGTCTATATCATTAGGCATAATCGAATATAGTAGTATAATTGAGTATAGCAGTAAATAACAATATTAGTAAAATAAAACATTGTAGACAGTATAAAACTTCAAAGGCAGGTAATAATCAAACCAGAGTGGATATTCTAGTGGATCTGTCATCTTAAGTGCAGTTGCCTATACTCTCAGATTTGATACTATCAATAACAGCTTTGAATAAAATCTATCAATACAAAACAGCGAGCCAATAAACCAGATTTGATTACCATCAGTCATGGTAAAACAGTAGGTTTTACAGAGCTTTAGATTAAGTTAATGGGAAATTAAGGATGATTACTGTACTATATCCTGTTATTTTCAGGATTACTGTCTGTGCCCTCAAATCTAGTATAGATAGAATGACTGGAATGGAATATAATACATCTAAGCAGAGTAGTGTGAGTAATGTGGGTTTTAGATCCTGGTGAACTATTAACAATATAGTGTATCAAGGCCATCTATGTTAGAGTTTCTAGTTATCCTTCTCTGCCTCATTTCTGCTATGCTATTTTTCTGCCTGTTTGTCTACTTTTCTCCTTCATTCTACTGCCTGCCCCACTCATTGAGGCCTTTCTGCCACTGTTCCTAAAATCCTGGTATTTTTTTTCTCTCTCTCTCTCGCTAGAATGTCCTTCAGTATTCTCTGTAGTGTTGGATTGGTGGTCACCAACTCGCCCAGTTCCTCTTTGTCGTGGAAGCATCTTGTTTCTCCATTAATTTCTAGTGACAGTTTTGCAGGGTACATCAATCTGGGCTGGAGGTTATTTTCTTTCAGGGCTTGGAATACTTTGCTCTAAGCTCTTCTTGATCTGATGCTCTGTGTCGAGAAGTCAGCCGTGATTCTGATGG